>JAPWDM010000028.1:4422266-4722266 GCA_035578155.1 Brachynemurus nebulosus
AATATTTCTTATTTAGATACCATGACAAAAACCGAACTATATGGTATTATAAAAAGTTACAAACCACGGTTTCAAACGTACGAAATTGACAAAATTTTTAATCTTTATGGGCATGAAGTTTTGCGTCTTCCTCCGTACCACCCTGATTTAAATCCCATAGAATGGGTTTGGGCTAGCATGAAGCAGTATGTCAGCCAACGCAACGTCAGTTTTAAAATAACAGATGTTGAAAGACTGTGTGACGAATTTTTCGCACAATTTACTTCGGAAGAATGGAAAGCTAGATGCGAACATCCGAAAAAAATCGAAGAAGAATTCCGGAGTAGAGAAGTGCCATTGGAAGATTCAATAGAAGAAATAATAATTCACGTAGGTGAAAATTCCGATGAAGATTCGTCTGATTCATCTGATTCAGAGCTATCAGGAATCGAAACTTTGTAAATTTATAATTAAATAAAATATTTTTTATTTAAAATCTGGTATTCTTATTCTCTTAAGACCTTACTTAAAAATTTCAACAAAATTTGTATGGTACTATAACAATCGAAATTTTGTTTGCATTAATAAATTATGTAACCGAAAAAATTATGATAAATAAAAATGTCACTTTTGCGAAGTATATTTTCCTCGCCATTATTAAAAAAAAATCTAAAATCAATTAGTAATGTAGTTTAAATAAAATATGATTAACTTTTTTAAAGTAATTAGAAATACAATAATGATATTATTCAGTAACGACTTGATTTTGCTGCGGATTGTACATACATTCATATGTGACTTTACATTTTTTATCTTTTTTTTAAACATTTACTATCTTTCTCGTTCGCACAACGTCACCGGCCAAGATAAATTTGGGGGACAGTATATATATATATATATATATATATATATATATATATATATATATATATATATATATATATATATATATGGCAACTCCCGAAAAACTCACACGGTATATATATATATATATATATATATATACCGTGTGAGTTTTTCGGGAGTTGCCATTTTTATTACAGCCAAACCGTTGATTTAATCGAAAAATTGTTCAAATAAGAGTTGTAGATATCGACGGGGGCAACCAATTGCGATAATCAGGAGCTTTATAGCTCTTGTGGTTTTCGAGATACGATACAAACTTACCTTTTTTTAAATGGAATAGTATACTTATTTGTTGATAAAAATTATTCAATAAAGCAACAATAACCAAAAATAAAACAATAAAAATTTTTATTTAAAGTTTTTTTTTCAAATTTTACAACTTTCGCGCTTAAAAGTGATTTATTTAAGTGAATTTTGGAAAGTTTAAGAGCGCCTACTTCAAACAACCCTCAATATTACGGAAAGTAGCAAGCGGTAATTGTATTTCTGTTACACAGATGGCCTTACCGTATAGATTTACCTAGAGTCCCTATAATAAATAGAGTCGTGACATATCATCCATTTTCTTTCCAAAACAGAGCGGGAAGCTTCGAAATTAATTATCACATGTTTGTGTAAATATTTTTGAGTACATAATTATTGTTAATAGGTTATGAATTTATGAACAATTAAAAAAATTTAATTTAATTATTCTTTCTAGGTTAAACTAAATGGTTTTTGTTAAATATTTTTTAACTTATTTTCAATTTATTTTACTCAACGTTAGACAGAAAATGCCGGAACCAATCAGTGTTCACCACATGTCAAGACTCTATTTGTTATAGGGACTCTATTTTAGCATAAATGCAAAAATGAAATTTAGAATTTCAGCTATTTAACTTGGCAAATTTTATTAATTTTTATTCAATTTTTGGTATTCATATGGATTTATAACTAAAATTCTTCTTGGAATGTAATTAAATCAAGTAAGTACTTCATATTATTTAATTATTAAAAATAAGTATAATTTTTAATTTTAAATGGAAATTATTTTATAGGTTAAATAAAAATGACAAAAGTCAAGTACGGAAACAAGAATAAAATTTATTTAGGAATTTAGAAATTTTGAATGCCTGTGGAAAAGCAATGATCACATCAGGTCAATGATCATTAACAAGTCGATCTAAAATGCGATTTTTACGTTCAACTTATTATCAAGGAAGAAGAAAAATTGAAAAATCTATGAAATCCGGGAATGGCACCGAGGGAAAATTGTAGAACACGTCGACATACTGTAATTTCGATGTTTGCCGGAAAAAATAAACAATCTTATTCTATGAAAAATGTATTTTATTTTATATCCTGAAAAATTATAAAATATTAATCAAAACGAAATAATTAACAATAAAATGACAAGTGGTCATCAAATAAATAAAGTATACCAAGATAATGATCCATAATCATTTGGTTACAAACTAAAATAAAAAAATTTCGCAGTTGTGTAAGATACTAAAATACAGTGGACTTTCGGAGATTGTCCAATCAAAAATTGTCAATATTGCAGTGATAGGGATTTAAACATCGCACGTTTACGTCACACGAATACTGCAAACACACAATTTTTGTGAATACAATGTTCGTGTGACGTAAACATACGATGTTTAAATCCCTAACACTGAAATATGGACAATTTGCGATTGGACAATCTCCGAAAGTCCACTGTACGCTGCCAATGGGGTGTGGCACACAGCTTTCTCGTACTCATAAAAGCACCTTGGTAATTTAATGCCCAATATATCTTTGTGTAATTTTATATAGGTATATAAATTAATAAAAATAAATGAACAAAACGATTCATAAAAAATTGAGCGAAATGTGACTAACAGTAAATAAGATATTGACATTTAATGGGATTTCATGGTAGTGCCGTGGATACTATTACTCCGAATGCAATGAAATTTGTAGGGGACCATCTAGGAACCAGACCGCATAATTTCTGATAATTTCATAAAAATGAATTGAATAGTTCAGAAGTTATGCCACCTGGTGCAATTTTGGAATGACATGGTAGCGGCGTAGCTACTGTTACTCCGATTTCGATTAAATTCATAGGGAACCATCTACGAACCAAACTGTATAATTTTTGAAAATTTCATTAATAACAATCGAATAGTTCAGAAGTTATGTCACTTGGTGCAAACTGGCGACACATAGACGGATGGACGGACAGACATCAAACCAAAATAGTTCAGGAAGCTCTAAAATGTAAAGTGTGCGTAAAAAATTTTACTTTGGAGGGAAAAAAAATTATTATATTTTATTTAGGAAGTGGTTGTAATTAAATAAAATTTGCGTAATTTTATTAAAAACTTTATTAAATACTGTCGTTTTCATTATGGAGAACCGTTTTAACACAGAACGTACGTTTTAAAGATGGTAAAATTGTAATAAAATCAGGATGAATCTTTTTTTCATCACTTTTTGAAATATTTTTTTGAGCTTTTACAGCTTTCTTTGTAGCTTTTTCATTTGCTTTTAGTTTGCTTGCTGAAGATAGTTATTCTCATTTTCTTCATGTATGTAGCTTTTTCATTTGCTTTTCATTTGCTTGCTGAAGATAGTTATTCCCATTTTCTTCATTTTGCTATTCGTGCTTTTGAAATAAAATGGTCGCAACAGTTGTTAAAACTACTCGATGCAGAAAATCGTACACCTAGATATGTGTACGTTTTAACTTTTTAAATTTCCACATTATTTAGCGTAAATTTCCCATGTTCTTTTAATTTTGCTGATTTATGAAAAATTACTATTTTCGATTTGCTTATATTTACTGGACAGATTACTGGAAAATAAATTAAGGTTATGAATCTTTTTAGAATACATCTTTTTCAGACGTATTGTTAAAATACATACCATACATACTTGAAAATTTTTACATTAAAAATATTTTTTTTTTTTTTACCCTTTTTAAAAAAAAGAGTTTAAAAATTAAACAATTTAAATTTAAAAAAGACCTGCCATATTATGACAGTTCTACGATCGTATCCAGATGCCATCTATATAATTCACTTTCAAGATTTTTAATAATGACATTTTCACATGTACCAAATTTTGACTTCTTTAATATGGTGTACAATTAAATATTACAAAAACATTTGTAATTTGATAACTTGATTAATAAATATTAAGTTGAATATTTGAGGAAAAACTACAAATTATTTTGATAATTAATGTGTTTAATTAATAAATTTTCTGTTACTGTAAGAAGCTAATGTGAATATACCATTACAATTTATTTCCTATTTTTTTTAGTATAAATTCAAAATAAATCGTATGTTTTGCGTTCGGTTAGACAAACCTTACCACGGATTTTGAAAATTAAAACTTAAAAATGCAATTTCTCAAAAATTTGAAATAAAATAATGAAAATTTTAGCATAATTGGTAGTTTGAAGTAATAAACTAATTTTTAAGAAACATCTCAACATATGTTCCCATTTGAAAAAAAAATTTTTTTCTGTTCCAAAAAAACCGTGAGTCCTAGAAGTCTGGAACAATTTTTCGTGAATGGCCCCCTCTATTTTGAATACTTTTTGTATAAACTTTTTTTCGATTAGATGCATATTTTAGGAATAAATCGAATGGCAACTCCTGAAAAACTCATATGGTATATATATATATACATATATACATATATACATATATATATATATATATATATATATATATATATATATATGTATATATATATATATATATATATATATATATATATATATATATATATATATATATATATATATATATATATATATATAGTAGCGTTGATATGAACAGCCTCATTGTATGTTCAGCATTGTATTAACTACATTTAACGTGTAAAATTATTTTACAACATTTATATCTTAATCATGGTCGGCGAGAGAAATGACGCGTACCCGGAACCAAAAATTTTTTCCTCCGAAAATACAGTGGACGAGCAAACAAAACATCTTTACACTTTGTCCGGGCCCCCGTTTTTGACTCGGGTTCATGGACAATGATACCACCCCCTCTCCCTTCGCCGACCCTGATCGTAACGCTTCTAACATCTACATCAATGTTTAGTATTAAAAAGTTACAAAGTTATTATAGTAACTTACAATTATTAGTAGTTATATGAGTATTTTCCTTTTCAGAAACCATCATCATCTTTAATAAAGTCGTTAAAAAAGGAACACTTCCTATTCAATTCATTCAAGAATAAACAATCATATTTTAATAAATTAAAGAAGTTGTGCAAGAACAGGGGAAGAAAGCTAAAAAATATATTTAATGATTGCTCTCAGGATATTGATAAAATTTTTAATGGGATATCCCCTGCTGCTAAAATTCTCCTTTCTTCGCAAGTACGGATTTTTCTTTCAGTAATTATGTCATTTTTAATTTTGATCACCATTTATGGTCCCATGTAGTTTCCGATGGGTGTAGTTTCCAACTACTCTCGGATAGAGGAATTGACCCCGTAAATGAATGATTCAACTGGGAACAATGTAAGCTGTTGGTACGATCGTAAATGACGTTGATATTATAAAACAAAAAAATAAAAATAAAAACATGCAGTTAATGCACCTCGCAAAAATTAAAAATATTAAAAAAAATAAATATTAAAGTTGGATCAATTAAAAATTTTATCGGTTTCTTTAAATTAAATCTTCCTAATCTTAGACTATCGTAACGTAAGATAACAAGTAATAGCGTACGGGAGAGGGGCGGTTCTTCCGTCCGGATACTTATCACTTATCGGCGATCTAGGATACAATACAAAAGGGAAGCAATCTGTTAGATGTTTTAATTTATTCTATTTACTAATCTATCGAACTGGATGTGCAGCGTTAGTAAATTTACAATCAGCTATGATATTTTTTAACAAAATATTACAAAGAGATAAAATCGTCGGAAAACACACTTTTTTAGCCATCAGTCGGAAAGTACACGTCGGAAATATCTAAAAATAAAGATCAAAGAAAAAATGGGGACACTCACTTTTCTTGGCATTTCGAGTAATTTATATATTTAATAATTTAAGATATGGTAACGAAAATTTTATACTGATGGATAGTTCCCCATTTACATAGTTATTTATTTTTCAGCTTCGCATGAGAGGTGTTGCAGCTAAGGGACGTCGATGGACAAATGACGAAAAATTATTGTGTTTCTCTTTGGAAATCAAGTCCTAAAGGATATAAATTATTAAAAAAAATTTTTACATTGCCTTCCATAAAATCATTAAAAAAGTTTATTGCCCTTAAAATGCGGTATAAATAAAACAATTATGCAATATATAAAAGATAAAATAACAAATGGAAGAAGGGGATAACATCTGCACTTTAATGTTTGACGAAATGTCAATCAAAGAAGGATTATTTTATGATCGAAAGGATGACACATTTATTGGATTTGTTGACCATGGTACTGGTTTCAAAGAAAATGTTTATGCTAATAGTGTTATGGTTTTCATGGCACAGGGTTTACGTCGAAGTTGGAAACAACCAATAGCTTTTTATTTCTGTCGTAATTTAAATTCTTATGATCTTTCGAAAATGATTATTGAAGTGGTACAGGCAATGGAAGAAGCTGGCCTTACAGTTTTAACTACAGTTTGCGATATAGGGACAAACAATGTAAAGGCCTTAGAATGCTTAAAATTAGATAAAAATGATTACTTTTTTGTACTTGATGGTAGAATAATATACACTGTGTTCGATCCACCTCATTTGCTGAAATGTACTAGAAATTTTCAGATAAAATTGATCATGAGTTTTCGTTAAAAAATTAAATAATTCTTATATTCGAAACAAATCGATCTTCTATTCTTTTCTAAAAATAAACTGCAAATTTAAAATTTACATAAATTCAATAATAAAAGAGATAAAGCCAAGAAAACGGAAACTATTTAAATTCAAAGTTACGAAGCATGGTTAAATTTCACTGAAATAGACCATACTAGAAATTTTCTATCCAATCATGATGTATATTGTGAAGTTAAATTACCAGAAAATTCCTTTTTTGCAAAGGCAAAGTGGGATCACATACAGAAAGTTTACGAAATTGATAAAGAATTGCCACTTTATCGACAATTGCCAAAATTATCAGATTGCCATTTTGCTCCAGGTTTAAAGAAAATGAAAGTTTCTTTAGCTGCACAAGTTTTTAGTCATTCGGTTGCTGCAGGTATATCAGCAGCAGTTCATAGAGAAATTCTGGACAAAACTGCGCTAGCTACATCAACTTTTGTTAAACAAATTGATTCCCTTTTTGACAGTTTAAATGCAACGACAGCTTTCCCAGAAAATGGGAAAGAGTTAAAACGCCGTGTAACAAAGAATTCTAAACATATAAGCTTTTGGGAAAATGCTATTTGCAATATTAATGCGTGGGAACACTTTTCAAAAGCAGGCCGCCCACTTAAACGTCCACCATCACAAAATGGTTGGATAATAACGCTTAAGGCCGTTAGAGGAATATGGGATTATTTAAGTAGTTTAGGATTCCGATATCTTCGAACACGATCTTTAAACCAAGACCCATTAGAAAATTTCTTTGGAGCTATACGCTCTTCTTGTGGATGTAATGACCATCCTACAGCAAATCAGCTTATCTTTGCTTTTAAAAATTGTGTTATTAATAATATAACGAAGACTACAGTCCATAATACAAACTGTGAACCAGATAACTTACCTTTTATGGGTGATTTTCGATCTCTTTTTCTAAATTCTTTGAAAGAACGTGTAATTAATCCCTGTACGATTGAAAATAAACCTGGTCCTTCTACGTCCACGAATTCTACAGATTATTCAGAAGTGATGTATCATGATAATAATATTTTAATGAATATATTTCCAACTTTTTATAAATTAGCTGTCAGCAATGGTGAATTTGAAATTTTGTCAGTGGCATACGTTGCTGGGTTTGTTGGTTTGAAAATTTTAAAAAATCTTCAATGCAGTTATTGCATTAAAGCGTTAAAAAGTGAGAGTACAAATGAAGCGCAACATTTGTTCATTAAAATGAAGGAATTTAATGGAAAAAATCGTTTAATTTATCCGTCAGAAAATTTAACTATTGTTGTTACAACAATAGCAAGTATTGTTGAACAAATGTTGCCACAAATCCGCTGTATGCCATACATTTTTAAACGAATAAGAGAAAAAATTATTAAAAGTAATATTAATTTTGAAATTTTATGTACAGATCATCGTACATATATAAAAGACTTAATAATTCTAGGTGTTTGCAATATATCAATTAATTGGTATTGCAAACTAGAAAACAGAAAATTGACCGACATTAGTCGCAATAAAAAAAAGAAAGTGTTAAAATTAAATTAGCCTCAAATACCCCTTTTTATAAAGAAGCTATCAATAACTTTCAAATTATTACCATTTTTCATAATTCACAAATTTAAAGTTTTCGGTTTCCCGTCAAACATCATGCGGGGGGTGAGATGTGTTTAGTTACTTTTTCATTTCAACTCATGCACCAACTAACCCCACTAAAATATTTTTCAAAAAATCAATAGTAAAAAAGTTTCCCATATGGTGCGACCACGAACTTTATGAAAGACACTGAATATACGTATCAAAAAAATTAATGAAACTCGAAGAGTTTTTTGAAAAATTGTTGACCTGTTTTGAAGGGGCAGTAACTCATAAATAACACTACCCAAATGCCAATCGCCAATCTTCTTGAAATTTTGCTGGCGTACAGAATAGGCAAAAATAAGGGACCCGTCCCTAAACCAACCCCTCAAGTAGGGGGTTCAAATCATATTTATTAATATATCTCGAAAACTATAAGAGATAGAAGAAAACTTTAAGCTGACAAAATGTTTCCCTTTAAAAGATCTATTCACTTGTATAGGTTAAACCAGGGTTGAGTTTATAAGAGCAGCTGAAGGGGTGAAAATCATGGTAAATAAACATAAAATTAAAAAAATATAGAAAATATTTGCAATCAATAATAATACAATATTATTTACCATATTTTTTCCTTATGTGTTTCGAATACCAAACATATTTCAAAAAAACACAAAAACAAGTAACCCCTATTTTTTGGTGTTCTTTCTATTTATGATGGTAGAAATTTGATACATTGGACCACCCAGGCTGTACAAAGAAAAATTTACCATGATTTTCACCCCTTCAGCTGCTCTTATAAACCCACCCCTGGTTTAACCTATACAAGTGAATACTGAATAGATCTTTTAAAGGGAAACATTTTGTCAGCTTAAAGTTTTCTTCTATCTCTTATAGTTTTCGAGATATATTAAGAAATATGATTTGAACTCCCAACTTTAGGGGCTGGTTTTATCCAGTGAACGTGAGCCTTGGCCGATAAAAAAACAACAGGTCCCTTATTTTTGCCTATTCTACACACCAGTAAAGTTTCAAGAAAATTGGCGATTGGAACTTGGGTAATAATGTTACTTGTCAGTCGAAAATGGTCCGACTATTAATTTTACTATTATTATTTTTTTCTTTTAAGAGACTAATATTTGAAATTTGCCACTTCTTAAAATTAATTTATAAAAAGTTTGAAAGTGTATCTAAGAAAACTATTAGGTGACACATTACTTCGAAATGATTCGTAAAAGTCGCAGATGTAGAAGGACAAAGTTCGTTTTCAATGGTGTAGTAATCGATTACAGCATATTCCTTTAAAGAATCAAGAAAAATCGCCTGTATAACTAGTAAACTATTTAGTTCTCGGATTATTTATTGTGGGCTGTTAGTTCTTTTTATATTATAAATTCATAGCAACAATTGTGAAATCAAATACAAATATTCTTTGTAAGATGGCCGTTAAAAAAACAATAAGATCTTATACCGACAAACAGATTTTTCAATAAGCAGTAGTTTAAAAATTGCTTTCGTTTATATCAGTAAGCAGTTCGTTTATACCGCTTGAAAGCGATCGAGCAATAATAATATGTGCGATATGTGCTTGCAAGTCGCTAGTGAGCGGTGTTGTTATGAATAGCTCCATAATATTTCTTTGATTTGATGCGTACATATATTTCTGCCACAATCGAATGAATACAAATACTTATGCAGCTAAAAAGTTTTCATTTTTTCGGTATCTGTAGCAAATAGTCATCCATTACTATTGATAATTACGATAAATTTCCTTCTTTCATCAATTTCGTATATTTTTTAAGTAAAATTCCGTTTCTCAAAAAATAAAATCATTTTGGTTATTTCGCGTTGCAATTTTTATCTTGATTTTAAATGGTAAATTTGTTACATTTTAACAAATGAGGGATAATGAACACAACTGAATGATATTGTGTATGTGGTGTAAAAATTTAAATTTCAAAAACTTACTGAAGGAAACGCATAATGTCTACAGCAGAAAAATTACAGTTCATGTAAAAAAGACTTACGCAGTATATAATTTTCTATTTTGCCTCTTATAAATAACAGTATGTTTTGCCTCTTGTAGGCAACAGTATGGAAAACGTAAATTTTTAGTTCTGCTAGGTATCAAAATATATTTTTCAATACCCTAGTATTTTGAACAATATTTAAAATATTTGTAAGAACTTTTTTTATACCTGCTGCTATTTTGTATTATTGTACGTTCTCCTTATTAATAAGTCTTTGAAATTCTTTTCATACTCCTTGCATATTTTCGTACACCCTGCTGTCATCTGCGGTTCTACCATTAAATACAATCAAGTATCTAATTTTTAGCTTCTAGTTATTACTTGTTTTAAAAATATAATTCCGCTTTCCTCCATTTACTAGTTGAAATACTTTAATTAAACATTTTCGAAATGTCAGATTATGATAAAAATGGAAGGTATTGTCGGAAACCCTGTTCAGAAATCACTGCACTTCATGAGCCTTTCCTTTGGAAAAAATATCACGGACAAAAAAATACAATAAACATCGTCGGTTCGATCATTACACAATTTTCTCTTACAAGGGGAGCGCACGGGTTGGAAAATTGACTTTGGGATGAGACTTCGTACATTAATAGTATACTTTTAGGGGGTTGATATGCTAAAATAGTAAAATGCACTAACCAGCCGTTTCCGAAAAAAATGCCTTTAAAAATTTTTAAAATTTTTTGATGCCATTTATACAAAGTTAATGTGATAGCCCAACATACTTCAAATAGCTGTGATCGTAGCGTAGTCGCACGGTGTCCATTAGGTCACGAGTTCACCCCTGGGCCCATCTTGTAGTTTTTTTCAATTTTTTTTTTCTTTATTTAAAATATTATTGAAAAAAATTACAGGATGGATCCAGCATTGAACCCGTGACCTAATGGACACCGTGCGAGTACGCTACGATCACAGCTATTTGAGGTCTTTTTGACTATTACATTAACTTTGTATAAAAGGTATCAAAAAATTTTGAAAATTTTTAGAGGTATTTTTTTCGAAAACGACTGGCTAGTGCATTTTACTATTTTAGCATATCAACACCCTAAAGGTATACTATTACTGTACGAAATCTCATCCCGAAGTCAATTTTCCAACCCGTGCGCTCCCCTTGTTAATAACATGTCTGTAAACATCAAAAATATAATGATATTGTCCCTTTCTTTCATTTCATTCAATTTTGTAGCTTTTTTATATAATGAATAGCTGTTTTATTTATATCACAATCACTGGGTAATCCATATCAGACAGGCTGAGTCCTATGGTTTCACCCACCTATAATTATCTGAACTATGAATCACATTAAAAAAAAAACTGTATACATATTTCAAAATTCTGTACAAAATTGGTTCCTTTGAAAATTTTTATAACAATCAACAACCTATGAGTAAAAAACTATAATTTAAAAATACCCCTACAGTACCATCCTACATAACATAGCCAATTTCCGTTTACAAAAATTAGTTTTTCACGAAGAATTTTTTCAACCTTCTCCAAAAAAAAATATTGTTGTAATTTAAAAATTAGTTTTTCTCAGAAACTAGTTTACGTAGAACAATGATTCAAAAAACTTTATTATATAATTTTTTCTCCTATTTGCAATGGTGTAAAAAAAGTCGTAAAAACTTGAATTTGAGTAAATTTTGGCAAAAATATTTCTTTTTCACGAAAAATGTCCAAAAGCTATGTCGTGGCCATCGGACGTGTCTGGTTAAAAAATTAACCTAAGATTTTTGGACTTTTTACTCAATTTCCTTAATTTTGCTTTGCGTCATGAGATTGGCTGTAATAGCTGGATTTTCAATTCGAAAATTCGCTAAAAAAAAAAATAAATATTAAAACCTCAGGAACCATCGAAAAAAATTCTTTATGTTTTTATATTTGTATAGATTCCCAGTAATTAATTTATGTTGTCATTGAGGCTACTCATAAGAACATATCTCGTTGCGCTTTGCAAGCATATATTGCTCAACCTCTTGCAAACATTAAAACGAGCACACTTACGACACTTACCTTGCTACCTTAATATATGTCATAATATACCGTCATATACATATAATATATGTATACGATATACATATACATTGATGTACCTATTCAGCGCTGATTGATTATTATGACTACTGTAAGACTTATGTATTTTATTATTTTCAAACTCTTCCAACTATAACAAAAATAATTTTTTGTAACTTTCTTTTTTGAATTATATTATCTCAATTGCAAAACAAATTCCTTTGTAATTTTTTTTAATAACGTTTGAATCAAATTAAATTAAAAATATGTTAAAATAAAATAAAATAAATCCAATTAATTTTTAAAATGTTTTAATATTACTATTGTTGTAAACAAAAAATAATAATGAATGACTGATTGATTACGTTAAATTTATAAAACATAAATTAGCTATTGTTAAAATTCAATGTAACAAATGATTTCTTAATATTTATTGATTGTAACTGATATTTTTTAAATAAATTCATGTTATATATAAATATATCCACCGTATTTTTATTTAAAATTTTAATTTTATTTCAGTAATTTGTTTCAATTTTGTAATGAACAATAAATAATATCGCAAAACCATAAATATGTATTACATTGATATTTTTAAGAAATCTGTATTATCAGATGAGGCCAAAAATAAAAAGCTATGATAGTGACATCTCTGTTCTTTTCAAGTGTACTACGCATGATGATTACGACAACGGTGACATCTATACCCAGGACCCCTGTTCTCAGTGTCATAGAGAGGTAATCGAGGGACAAAAAAATGTATTGAAGTTGGCTATCTTGCAGAAATAAAATTCTGGTGTACTTTATCTATGGTTATAGATAAGCCACTCTCAATTTAATTTTGTAATTAAAACTGTACCTTGGGCAATAGATGGCAGTATATATGTTTGATTTCGACAGGTGCTCACAGATGGCATTATATTCATTTAATTCTAATTAAATTAGTACCCTCTTACGATTAGCCAACACAAAATTCAAAAAGTTAAAATTTAAACTTTTCTTCTATGTCAGTCGTTTGTGAATTGTTTGTGAATGTTTGTGACACTTTTAAATTTGTTTGTGACTCATTAGATTATTAGTTATTAATTTGTTAATTATGAGCTTACGATTAGCCAACACTTTTTAAAAATTGATTGTCACATAGGTTTCCAGGTACTCAATCGATCGGAAATTGTTTGTGAATTCTAAATATGTTCATAAAAACGTTTGTGACGGCGTAGTTTTTAAAAAAATTAGAAAATTCTACTTAAATCTTATAATCTAGAGATGGGCGATAATAATCGATATTTCGACTATCGATGTTTTTTTGAAGAAACATCGATGTTTTTGGTCGATTTTTTTTTAAGTCGAAACATCGATGGTCGATGGAATTTACTGAACCATCGACATCGTCGAGCCGGAAGTAAATTAAATTTTTGTTTCATTTCATTTTGTTTCAGTAAATTTTATTATTAAAATCAATTATTTTAATTATTTAAATAAAGAATACAAAAATTTAAAATTTTGAATTATTGCGATTGTATGTATATTTTAACCTCGTCACTACCGATGTGCAATAGGTATGTTCCAACAAACATTCGAATTAATTCTTGTTTTAATGAGCATGCGCATAGTTAATTTTACTGTTCCAACTATGAAGAATTGTAATTCTAGTTTACAAAAAGCTTCAAATTCTGTGTTCCATCAAGTATTTAAATCTAATTCTGAACTTACCAGAATTGGTTTTTGAAATTCTTGCTACAGAGTAAGTTGTTCAAATCCTAGACATGCGTATTAACGAATATTTCATTTTTAACCTTATAATTTAAAAATTTAAATAGTAAAGACTGTTTGAACTATTTCACAAAAGGAATTTCAAATTTTTGATTTTATTTAGTTGCTTTAATATTTTTTTTTTTTTTAATTAGCAGACAGATATATTAATTACTTCTTTTATAAATACTTATATTATTTTGGTAAGTAATAAGTAAAATATAGAGAATTTTTCTTACTTTTTATTTAAAAATTAACGTATTTTAATGTACAATATGTATTAATTTTGTAATGGATATGTTTGTAAATATTCTTTTTAGTATAGAAGGTATATAGAATACATACCTCAACTCTTTGGTAGACACATCTTTCGAAATCCCTAACACTAAACAATTAAACGGTCCTACATATTAAACGCCAAACTAAAATTCTAAATTGGATTTGATTCGACCTTCAAATGACATCGAATTTAAAATACTGGATTCACTCGAATTGGAAATTCTAGTGTTTGTTGGAATATACCTAATATATTGTACATCAAATTTAGGTTATGTTAACATGGTCTTTTAATTGAGAAATAATTAAAAATTTAATATCATTTAAAATTACTAAATTACGCTTATTTAAAGACGTAAGATTAAAATTTTTAATTAAAATAAACGCTTGTTTAAATCTTTGTCCAGTATACTGGACAAAAGTATACTCATTGACGTAAAAAATTTTAAAAAATCAGTAGCGAAGAAGTTACATATAACTTTTTCAAATTTTCGCGCTCGTTTTCAACATTGATGTCAAAAGTTGATGTTTCGATATATTTATAATAACATCGATGGTTTGATGGCAAAAAAGTAAAAAAATTGATAGTCCAATGTCGATGTTTTTTCACCGACATCGCCCATCCTTAGGAGTATATTCCTAACATAATAAAGAATAAACGTCTTGTATTTTCTTGCTGTAGATTACTTATGGTTACACTAGAGGGCATTGATGTGTAGGAAAAGTTATATTTATTATTTTTTTCATTTTCTATTCGAAAAAAAGTATTCACAAACGTTTTTATGAACATATTTAGAATTCACAAACAATTTTCGATCGATTGAGTATCTGGAAGACTATATTATAAATCAATTTTTAAAAAGTGTTGGCTAATCGTAAGCTTATAATTAACAAATTAATAACTAATAAACTAATTAGTCACAAACAAATTTAAGAGTGTCACAAACATTCACAAACGATTGGCATAGAGAAAAAGTTAAAATTTTAACTTCTTGAATTTTGTGTTGGCTAATCGTAAGAGGCTTAAATTAGTTTGGGCTAAATTTAATTAAACATCAAGTAAACTTTTTTAACCCGATTTAATTATTAATGCACTCAAAAGAAAACAGAATACAAAAATAAAAAATAAATATTTCTTGAATGTTTACATGATGATATTAAAACTTAACCCACATCAGTAAAGAAAACTAAAAAAGAAATTAATGTTTATTTTTAGGAAAATAAAATACTTTTCGACTTTTACATTATTTATTTTTTTTTTTTGTGTCTGTGGGTATTACAATATTTAAGAGCTTGAATTTTGATTTTATTATTTATATCACAAGTTGTCAATTTACCTTTTAATAATCTATTGACATTAGTGCACCAACTGTGGATGACAACTTTAACAGTCATATCTATTAAATAAGTAAATAAATTAATTTTTTGCTGGTCACAAGAAACCAGCACGGTGCAAAATATTTTAATTTTTTCAGTAATTATTGCTTTTAAAGCGTTATGGTGTGGTGCTTCTTTTAACTGATTTTGAATTATTAAGACAACATCCTCTAAAAATGAACACAATGAATCTGATGGATATTTCAAAAATTTATTCGAGTAATCTCGTTCCAAAATATAATCTTTGTTCATCGGAGGTGCTGTGATTAACAAATGCATTTTACATGCATGACAATTTTTACATATATATTTTAAAGCTTTATTAACTAAGTATCCAGCAACATAACGTTTTGCTTCTTTGTTGATTATGTTGCTGGGTTGATATTAACATTTGACGATACTTCTTTAAAAGTAGTATTTATTGATTTACTGTTTGTTTTAATTAAACATTTTAATGGCTTTAACATATTATTATTGTCATCTTCGCAGTTGGCGCCAACAGAATGTGATAATGACAAATTATTTATAAGTAATGTTTTATAGGCTCCGATAAATTGACTACATGTTGGAGAAATATTACGGACCCCATTACTTCTAATACTACAAAAAAAGTTTTCTAAGGGGTCTTGATTTAAATTTCTAGTTAATATATTCTTAATGTTAAAATTATTATTCAGTAATGTAAACATTTGCTTCATAACCTCAATATTGTGGATCCAATGTTTTACTGACGGCACTTGCACATATGTTTGTGTGCCGCCTTTTATGACCTCAAATCTCATAGATTTTAAAATTGGTAGAATGTAATTCCAAAATTCAAAATGGGGAGAGTTTTTCTTTAACGGTGATTTTAGAATTTTACTAGAATGTCCATAACTATGTCCATTAAATGAATCAAATAATTTATCTACAAGAAGTAGAAAATCAGCTGTTGCCAGGCATTCCTGCGGTAGAATATTATGATCTGAAAGAAACAACAATCATTAAAAATATTTTTCCTAAGCATCATTATATACATAGTACATCAACATAGTAGTGCAAAAATTTGAATTATCTTTTGTCAATCTAACACATCTAATATACTTTAAAAAATAAAAAAAAGCAAGTCACTAACTAGCTTAATGTTGTTGTATTATGTTCATTTAATGGCAAGACTACGATAAGTACGGCGCCAAGATTTGATGACACTTCCTTATAGAACTTGACAAAATAAAACGAAAAACAAGAATAAAATTTTTCGAGATCTCGCTTCGTTTTCGAGTTAAACTTGTTTTTGAATTCCAATATATTGTATGTATGGGACGTGGGCACGAGTACGATATCCGAGGCGACAAAATTTGACAAGTGGATCTGATAGATTTTGACATTCTAAGCAAAAAATAAAGAGTAAAAAATTTTGAAATTCGCCTTAGTTTTCGAGATATCGATCGTTAAACTTGTATTTAAGTTGTCATGAAATTCGGATATATTGTATTTGCGTATGGTGTAATATTTTGGTGAAATATATTTAATATCAAAAATTCGTCAAGTGCGTGTTTTTGACACGCACTAAGTAATGCCACCTTAGTGAGTGTTAATTTATGATTTTTTGGCTCGTTTTTTAAGTACAGTGAGAATACAACCCTCTTGCGCTTATTCAATATGCATGTACAACTCTATAATAATGTTTCCCCCACTGTGATCACACAACGATATTAATATGTCATCCTTCGATGATATAAAAATCGAAGTTTATTGTCATAACTAGCCTAACCTTCGGGCAAAGGGTAACCTTAACTAACCTCACCACTTAGTTTTCATATCAAAAATCGAAGTTTATTGTCATAATTAGCCTAACTTTCGGGCAAAGGGTAACCCTAAATATAAGTTTAACGATCAATATCTCGAGAACGAAGCGAGATTTCGAAAAATGTTATTCTTGTTTTTCGTTTTATTTTGTCAAGTTCTATAAGGAAGTGTCATCAAATCTTGGCGCCGTACTAATCGTAGTATCCCCCATTTAATGAATACTATGAAACATTTAAACCCTATTTGAAGAAATTTTCGCATTTACAAAAATTATAACATTAAAGACTTTACTTACTTGCCAAAAATCGCATAGCTCCAGATACGCGTTGGCTAAAAACCTGAGCTGCATGTTTGACTTTCATTTTCGGGATTTTTTCTTTATTGACATGTGTTTCAATTAATTTATTAACTAATCTCAAGTCGTGCTCGCCCACATCTACGTCCAGCAGCATTTGCAGGTGATCCCATTTTGCAATTTTTACTTCATTGTCAATTTCAAATCTCAGTTTTTTGTTTAAAAGGTTGTTTCTGAGGCCTTTTAGTAAATGCGATGGATCAAAAATGGGAAAAATTATGAGGGTGTTCGATGACGGGGATTTTCATACCATACGGCTTCTGGTCTATAACTTTAAAGGCACTTTATTTACAAAAGCTTGATAAAACTTAAGTTTCGGTTGCATATAAATAATTAATACAAATACATACCTTCAGTTACACAGCCAAAAACACATTTTATAGCGGATTTTCTCGGCATTGTGAAAATATTTAAATTGAAAATATTGGAAACTGTTATTTTAACTAAAACAATTTTTATTAAAACTTTTATTGCTATTACTTTAAAATAATTCATTTTATTTATGTACCTGGACCAACAGAGGGCATTATCATCGATACATTTTAGCGAATTTCCAAAAATGGAAATTCAGCTTTTACGGCAGGTGTGATGACACGACCTAAGCCCGGGACCATAACAGAAATATGTTTTGAGGTCCCCAGAATACGAAAATGATATTCACTAAAATTTATATATATATATATATATATATATATATATATATATATATATATATATATATATATATATATATGTGTCGCCACGATAACTTTCGAACGAAACGTTTAATGCTTATGAAATTTTGTGTGCAAATTCGAATTTCCAAATCGTTGGATGAGTTCGTTAGCCAGACACGTCGGATGCCCAGAAGTAGGTTTTCCGGGCATTTTTTGTCAACAAAATGAGTTTTTTGCCAGAATGAAGCAATTATTCCAAATTTTTTTTACACCAATCGGAAGAGAAAGCCAAATTACGTAAAAAATGTTTTTAAACCGTTGCTCTAAATTACTTACTTTTCGAGAGAAACTAGGAAATATGTCGTTCTCCATTTCACTCGCACTCGCATTCTTTTTTTTTCTGTCCCATTTTTTGCGAACTAAATTCGAAAAAAACCGCTTTATAAGTAGCGTGTCATGATTTTTTTAATCCAATTTAACGATTCGGCTATATTCTATTTCTCTGTCAGTTAAATGTTTTTATAATGTATCTCTGTTCCATTTTTTTGAGAAAAAAAAACCCGACGATTTCTGTTATGTGATATGATCAGAATTTAGATTATGTTTACACCTTCCTAAAATTAATAAAAGTTTGCTTCAATCGTATAAAAATTACGTTAAATCATATTCAAACAATATTTTTACGTAATTTTCTATCCAATTGACAATACAGTTATGATTAGAATTGTATAAATAGAGTATTCTAGTATTAAATAATTTTGCACATTCAATTTTTTTTTTAACAAAAAAATTTTTTTTAAATTTTGACACTCTTTTATGAAATTTCGATTAAGAAATATTAAAAAATTTTAAGGTGAATCATTTAAAAAGAGTTACAAATACATTAAAAGGAAACATTTATCTATTTTAACATATTTGTAAAGAAAATTTTACAGTTTACTTACAGTTTTTTGAAAAAATGTAATTTAATGTAAAATATGGTAATTTTAACCCTCTTTAAAAGAACATTTCGATTTTAACAAAAAAATTTTAAAAAGTGTTTTCGTTTTTCCCGGATTACCAAAAACTTTTCATAGGTATATCTGTGACTAAAGTTGCCTCCCTTTCTTAAGAAAATAAAGTATTTTTAAAATTTTGTGCAAAAAAATAAAACACAATTAACGAAAAAAAAGTACGCGTTCCCATATTTTTAAGATTTTGTAGTACAAGAAAATCCTTATAAATTCATCATATTTGTTCTTGCATTTACTAGCTTACTCCCACTTGACTACTTTTAAATAGTCGGTGTCAGATCTTACGCAATTTAATAAACAGTATCGTTTTGATTTTTTAAACTCATTTAAGACATTTATTGTTAGTGATACATATTTGAATTATTTTCCTAACTAATAATGTTTTTGTAGATAAAAAAAATTCTAGGTGGCGTCTGTATTAGACAAAAGTCTGAAAAACGGACGTAGAGTCTCACTGTTATTAATTATTATGTCTTGTATGTAGTCTTTTGAAAAATTATTTTTTGAACTAAAATAAGAATAGGAGGAATATAAACTT
Source organism: Brachynemurus nebulosus (assembly GCA_035578155.1). NCBI lineage: Eukaryota > Metazoa > Arthropoda > Insecta > Neuroptera > Myrmeleontidae > Brachynemurus > Brachynemurus nebulosus. The sequence goes on from JAPWDM010000028.1 coordinate 4,442,328, forward strand.
AGGGGTAAACGACAGGGGTATATAAACTTTATTTTAGATTCTACGTTTATTTTTACAGAAAATCATCAAGTACCTATTATTTCTTTTTTGAATGTATAAATACAAAAAGTTCGAAAGTATTTTATATTAGAATTTCAATTTTGGTCGACCCTACGGGTTGTCCCCATTTACTCTTTTCTCGTCTCTTTTGACCCCAATTTTTCATAGAGAAGAAATTATACGATTTTTGTTAATTTTTCAAAAACCACCGATATTTTAAAATTTTTTTGGATACTGTGATAAAGTGACCATCTTCGCGTAAATTTTTAATATATTAAAGATTAGGTACTCATAAAATAAATACAAAAAAATACGGTGTGAAGTCTGAATGCGTCCCTATTCATCCTTGTCTACGGTAGCACATTTTTTTATTGACATAAATATTAGAAACGCAGGAAAAGAGACCAGGTATCAACATAGAAGTGGATTATGGTACGATATATTTTCTGAAAAAAGTGCTTAGGACCAAAATTATAGAGTTCAAAGTGATGCACTTGATGATGACTTTGAAGTTGACCTTGGGGTCAATTTCCAAAGTCATTTGAAAATCATTTAATATTTTTCAAAAGCAGTAGTTTACTTTTCATCCCTAAATGGTTCAAAGTATATTCGAACGAATTTCACATGCAAGATAGAAAATAAGTGATCAAGAAGTAATTTTGAAAAATACTTGCTCAATCGCAATCGGAAAAATAATAGTAATCATATTTTCAATTGAATTCCTAATATGATAACTACAGAGTAGCAATAAAAATTTTAAAAAATTTTGAAAATTTCTAATATAACATAAAGTTAATGTTTAACTTACAATTGGAGTGATATTAAATCTTTTCTTAACTTTACTTCTAAAATTACTTACAAAAATGTTTTCTTCTAATTTTTTCTATAAATTTGCGCCTATTTTTCCATTTCGTCAGGTTTTTATTTTTTTTATTTTAGAAAAATAACGCAACAAATCAATTTTGAAGATATATTGAGTCAATACATGAAATTACTGCTTATAGGTACAGGATATGGTCAAAGTTCGGCAATGGCTAATCATTTTCAACTGACCTTGAAAATCGATTTCAGGGTCACTATCAAGTGCATCGCTTTAAATTCTACAAATTTGGTACTCAGCCCTTTTTTCAGAAAATATGTCGTTTCAAAAATATTTAGCTATAACTGTTTTCATCTACAGAGGTTGAATGGTGTTTTCTACCCCTAAAAAGCGTATTTAGCCGAAATAAAAAACACGTATTTAATATTTTTCGCTGTTTAATAAGTATTTTAAGTTTCATTCAAAATGGTGAGTATTAGTTGGGTAGTGTTATTTGTCAGAATGTTTTGCCGATCTAGTTTTTTCAATATTTCTTTGCTCGTTTTCAGAATTTCTATTTTAATTTCTACGGACAAATAACTCATTCTTTTCTTCGATTTGAGTAACTTTTATTTGCTGATGTTGACCATTAATTGATCGAAACATATCAAATATTTTTCAATGATTTTTTTAGCGAATGTCGAAAATTTTGAAAATTTTTTCACCGTTAGTAAGTTAAAGTATTTGAATTCATTAAGTAATTAAATGATGTACACAAGAACCTTACGTTCTACCATAAGTTATATGAGATCCCTAGGACCCGTTTTTTACTGTTAGGATAAATTTTTTACTAAAATTATTTTGGGTGAATAGAGGTTATGTTGTATGAGTTCCGCCAGGGTTTACTGATCCCATTATTGTAAAAAATAAACTAACCGACCGATTTTGAAAATTTTTTCACTATTAGAGAACTAAATTATTTTAGATGGATACAACTATGCTGCACAAAGTCCGTTCGGGTTCTTGGGTCCCAAAAATATCAAAACTAATTACCCAGCCGATTTTAAAAAATCTTTTACTCTTAGAAAGCTAAACTATTTTAAATAGGTACAGTTCTTAGATGAGATCCGCCAGTGCCCAATATTTGGAAATTCGCTATGTTATGCAGATGCTGCGACAGGGGTATTTTTTTTAAAGTCAAATTTATATTGAAGTGTGCTATCTATATAAGTGATTAGAGTGTATTATCTATGTGACCGCCATTAAATCATTTTTAGCGAATTTCCAAAAATGGAAATTCAGCTTTTACGGCAGGTGTGATGACACGACCTAACCCGGGACCATAACAGAAATATGTTTTGAGGTCTCCAGAATACGAAAATGATATTCACTAAAATTTATATATATATATACATATACATACATACATATATATATATATATATATATATATATATATACATATATATATATATATATATATATATATATATATATATATATATATATGCGTTTTTTGTCAAAAAACTAAGTTTTCTGTTAGAATTAAACAACTTTTTAAATTTTTTTTTTATAAAATCGGAAAGATGAGCAAGATTTAGGTATGATAAATGTTTAAATTATTATTTTACGTAAACTATTATTTCTTTTTTTAATGTATAAATACAAAAAGTTCAAAATTATTTTATATTAGAATTTCAATTTTGGTCGACCCTACGGGTTGTCCCCATTTTCTCTTTTCTCGTCTATTTTGACCCCAATTTTTCATAGAGAAGAAATTATACGATTTTTGTTAATTTTTCAAAAACCACCGATATTTTTAAATTTTTTTTTGGATACTGTGATAAAGTTACCATCTTCGTGTAAATTTTTAATATATTAAAAATTAGGTACTCATAAAATAAATACAAAAAAATACGGTGTGAATTCTGAATGCGTCCCTATTCATCCTTGTCTACGGTAGCACATTTTTTTAATGACATAAATATTAGAAACGCAGGAAAAGAGACCAGGAATCAACATAGAAGTGGATTACGAGAAGTACGATATATTTTCTGAAAAAAGTGCTTAGGACCAAAGTTATAGAGTTCAAAGTGATGCACTTCATGATGACTTTGAAGTCGACCTTAGGGTCAATTTCCAAAGTCATTTGAAAATCATTTAATATTTTTCAAAAGTAGTGTTATTTGTCAGAATGTTTTGCCGATCTAGTTTTTTCAATATTTCTTTGCTCGTTTTCAGAATTTATATTTTAATTTCTACGGACAAATAACTCATTTTTTTCTTCGATTTGAGTAACTTTTATTTGCTGATGTTGACCATTAATTGATCGAAACATATCAAATATTTTTCAACTATTTTTTTTAGCGAATTTCGAAAATTTTGAAAATTTTTTCACCGTTAGTAAGTTAAAGTATTTGAATTCATTAAGTAATTAAATGATGTCCACAAGAACCTTTCGGACTACCATAAGTTATATGAGATCCCTAGAACCCTTTTTTTACTGTTAGGATAAACTTTGTACTAAAATTATTTTAGATGAATAAAGGTTATGTTGTATGAGTTTCGCCAGGGTTTACTGATCCCATTATTGTAAAAAATAAACTAACCGACCGATTTTGAAAATTTTTTTACTGTTACAGAACTAAATTATTTTAGATGGATACAACTATGTTGCACAAAGTCCGTTTGGGTTCTTGGGTCCCAAAAATATCAAAATTAACTACCCAACCGATTTTAAAAAATCTTTTACTCTTAGAAAGCTAAACTATTTTAAATAGGTACAGTTCTTAGATGAGATCCGCCAGTGCCTAATATTTGGAAATTCGCTATGTTATGCAGATGCTGTGACAGGGGTATTTTGTAATACAAAACATTCTTTCTATTCTGTTCAGTCAATGTTTAGGGCATAGAACACTAGAAACCAACTAATATTAAAAACGTGTAATTGGCGCGGAGTCATTTGGAGTCGTGTCACAGCTTAAGGCATTAGTCAGTCCGTGTCCGTCGTCGAACCCACAGTGCATTATATGTACATTGTTACCATTGTTGGTTGAACACGTTGAACAGCTCTCTCTGGTAATACGTGTATTGCGGTAGTGTGCGTAAATACGCACACTACTAAAAAACACCAAACTAATACACTGCAAACAGTGTGTATCTACACAAATAGAGTGGGGAGATTTACGTCATAAACTCATTACAAGTGGAACAGAGACATAGACAATCTAGTTTGACCCCTTGGTTTAGGGCATGTCCCTGCCACTTGTTTTCAAGGACGGACCTTTTCATGTCACAGTTTGCTACGTTCGCTACGTGGCGCTAATGGTATAGGGGGTATACTAAATAGAGTTGGGACATGTGAGCATTTTTCATCAAATAGATGTCAAAATCAATTACCATATGATTGAGCACAAAAGTATCGTCACCAAGTTATGTGTTAACGAAGAATTAAAAAATTTTAATTTAATTAATCTTTCTAGGTTTAATTAAAGTATTTTTTTAAATATTTAATTTATTTCCAATTTATTTTAGATGAAAAATAGCGAACTATTAAACCTCATTTCTCGACTCTAATTTTATCCCCTAGTAAATCAACGCCATCTGGTATATTAGTTACAGCGACGTCAGAAAACGGTCCATTTTCTTATAATAGACTAAATGGAGAGTGACAGGGACATGGTTTAGGGTATCCGTAGTAATTTCTTTATTCGTCATCAGATGGCTAAAGTCCCCAGCTAAAGAAATGGTAGCAATTCGGAATTGTCCGTTTCTATTTAGAAACAATAAATTATTATTTAGAAATAAGAATGACATTTTAAAAATATGTTAATGTGTATTTTTCACATATAACAGCACAAATTTTATGATTGTGAATTGTGAACTCGATCTGGGTTATTTTTATTTACCATGTGCTATTATATTAATACCTATATTATATATCTATAAAATGTACCAGTCTCACCTGTAAGGGCCTTCTTTATTTTAAATACAATATTAATATTATTTTTATAACAGTTTGTCAAAATTTTTAGATTTTTGTTTTAGAAATTCCTAAACAACGGCTAAAAAATCCTATTTATGGTAATTTCTGTATTTAGGATTGTTAAAAAACAGATAAAAACGTTAAATTAATAAAACAAATTTAAAGTAATAAATTGACTAATTTTATTAAAGTAAATTTTATTTTTTTTTTTTAAATATTAATTATTAGTGTATAAGTGGAAAATTACTTTGCTAATAATATTCCCAATAAATTTTTTCGTGGGTCCATACGGGATTTCAGATAAAAGTTTTTCATTATCAGCATCCGAATTTTTTGAGTAAGCCATTCGCAATAATGAAGGTGTACAATACTTTTCAGTTATAGCTAAAGCTTTTTCTACTGAAATGCCTTTGATTCGTACTAGCTGGCGCATAAATAATTCTCGAATTGTTATATTCTAAAATATAATGAAATTAATTAGCAATTATTTGCATACCAAATTCGGAAAATGAATTTTAAGGGCATTCGCACACTGGCAACCAGTGGCGTCATAAGATAAAAATGGGGAGTGGGCAAGATAATCTTTACGAAGCCTCCTTTAATTAATTTTCATTTTGAAATTTCTGTTTTAAAAATTAGGCGACAATAAAAAAAAAAAAAAAAAAAAAAAAAAAAAAAAAAAAAAAAAAAACGAAAAACAGTCATTTGCGAGGCCGTGGGCATGGGCCCACATCGCCCACGCCTAGCTACACCACTACTAGCAATTTGTGGTTGTACAATTGTGTAGTTGTTTAGGTAATATTGTTTGAAGTACAATCAAAAATTTTCATAAAATGGCGTTTTAAGCCTCCATCTCTCTTGTTAGTTTTGGAGCTTTCCGCTTCGTACCTTTTTTCTTTTTTTACTGTAAGTTAGTTCCATTATGAATGTCTGACTGTAAACGTCACTATTCTGCTTTATAAATAAATTGAAATATAATTCTAAAAGGACTAATTATTTTACCCATTAATCTTTTGACCCCTTTAGGACTAATGACGAGCTCAGCTCGTCATACAAATTTTTTGAAAAAATTCAACTGACGAGTGTGCATTGTCTTGTATTGGTAATGGAGACAGTATAGTAAAGAGCGGTCATATTGTAAGTAAATTAAGCAAAATGTACCAAACTTGCAATTATACTTATAGAGATATTAAGTTTTTTATTTAAAATATTGGAATATATGGCGGTACTAAAGTTGTTAATTAATATACATCATATATGTAGCATAAGAATATATGGCCAATCACTCTGCCTCAGAGAGGCAGTGGTTCCGATGAAGTGAAATGGATAGACATCGGGTAGAGGCACTTCAGTTGTTTTGCGCAGATGCTTCAATTAGTGTTTACTGTTCATATTGGTTCATATTACCACCAAAAAAGTCGCATTTGCGCAAAACGAACCAAATTTCTCCAAAGAGAAAGAAAGAACTAATATTGTCTGTGCCGTGATGTTGGGATATTTTTTCATATCCATATTGGCCATATATTTATTATATTACATATATGATATACATATAAACTAGAGCCGTCAGAAAATCAAGTGAAATGTGCAGAAACTCATTTTAACACCTTGAGGGCCATTGACGTCATATGAAACCTTACTAACTCATATAATATCATGTCGTAAGACGCTAACAATTCCATACAAAGCATATGTAATACTTCTATGTTGCTACTTTTTTGCATTTTTGGTCGCAAGCAATACGGTGCAGAAGGCAATTTCAAAAGTGCCTCCATTTTACTCACTTAGGGCCGTGTTCGATTCGTGGTATAAAAAATTCTCGCGCATGTGCACTATTAAACCGCGCAAAAATAATTCAAATTATTTGACGTTTACTACCATATTTGGAAACTTGTAGACGTTATATATTTAAATTTTTGCTAATATGTTCGCGCGGTTTAGTAATGCACATGCGTAAATGCACTGAAATTTTTTATACCACAAATCGAACACGAGGTAGGGTATCATTATGTACGAGCACAAATTACAAAATAAATTTTATTTAATAAATAATAAATTTATTCATTTATTATTTAGATAAATTGTCATCCGTGCGTTAAAAATCGAAACAAAAAATGTTAAAAATATGAATGATTTTGTTTAATACTTTTCAAGTGAACCGCTACACATGCGCAGTAGAGCAAAACGAACACTATTCATACATTATCCGTCTCTCTTTGATTGCGATCAATTTCTCTTAATAAGGCTAGATACAAAGCTAGCAATATAGAAGTATTACATAATATATTATAAAACGCCGTGAGCAGCGGAGCCCCATCACGGAAGTCGAATTTTTCCTTTCATCTTCGGTATTGAGTGTCTACAAGCGAAATGTAATTGAAAGTCCACAAGCGATTTGTCATTTTGGTGGTTTCAAAACTGATGATGAGTGTCCGGTTGATCGGGGCTTTAAAAAACGGTTTTAAGTTTTTAAGGGCTAAATCTCAGTAAATTTCAATTTTGTGCCGATAGCAGTTACCAGGGAAAAAGCCAACACAATTCGTACGAGGGCATTTCTACCCATGCTTATCCGCCAATTGCCTTTGTGTTTTATTTTTAAATATTAAAAAAGGAACTTAAATAGTAAACTGGAAGGCTTTTATGAAGATATTTTTTCTTTTCAAAAAAATCCAAAATTTCTATTTTATAAATAATAAAAATCCAAAATTCCTAATTTATAAATAAACAGTGACTTTAATAACATTTTTAAATTACTTAATATGTATGTATTTCATTTGTTAAAAAATTATATTCACTTTTTTAAAATTTGTTAAAATTACTATTCGCCTACTTGTATTTAGAATAAAAATAATACATGTAAAACACATTTAACAATAGCATTCAATTCCGATGTAAAAATGGGAGAAGTGGGGGGAAAAGTAATGTGGACTCCCTAAAAGGTACTAGCTGGATACTAACTGAATACACGTACAAAATTTCAGCCCTCTAGGTTTCCTTAGAAAGTCTCTAGACGTGTTAGAAAACAAGCAAAAAAATTAAGGAAATATTGGCGTAAAAATCGTAGGGGTAAGGGTTAAAAGTTGAAACCCCCAAAAAACAGTGTCTGGCTATTAGCTTAACCTGTACACAAAATTTCAGCCCTCTAGGTTTATTTGGGGAGATTTTGACCCGAACGAAACTGTTAAAAAACAAGAAAAATCATGTTCTTTTGGGTATAAAAATGGTGGGGGTAGGGGTTAAAAGTCAAGACCCCCAAAAGGCACCCCCTTGATACTAACTCAATCCGAATACAAAATTTCAGCCCTCTAGATTTATTTGGGTGACCTGTGCGAGTGGTACAAACTTCCAAAATGCATGAAATTGTAGCTTAAAAATGAGTGGGGTGGGGGTAAAATATTAAAACCTCCAAAAAGCACAACCTAGGTACGAACTTTATCAACACACCAAATTTCAACCCTCTACGTTAATTCTGGGGGGCTGGGGGCGTGTTAGATCCAGCGAAAATCGTTTTTCCCCTCTCTACTCCCACCAAATCATCCTAGGAAGCTGGATTTTGGATATGTTGTAGATAATTGACCGAAACATTATTTCCAACCGGTTTGGAAAAGTTTTATTGCTTTTCCGCCCCCACCACCCCCTTAAAGGTGGGGTCGGATCCAAAATTTGTCCCCACTTTGATAGTATTGTTGTGCATCGGAATGTGCCCCATTTACCAAATTTGAGCTCTTAACTTCCATAAGGGGGCCTTACACATATTAAAAGGTAGCGGGAAAATATATATAGTAGCGCTCAAAAGTATTTTGACAAGTACAGTTTGTTAGGTATTAAAAAAATAAAAACAATATTGTATTGAATCAAATAATGTATTTAAAGTGATGATTTTTTTACAAATTAGGACCCCTAAATGTTATGAATTGATTTTCTTTTTTTTTCCCTTCAACGCATTTTTTGCTCAAAACTTTTAAACTGTCGACCTAAAAGAATTTAGCGATATATCATCTTAAAGGAAATTAAATTCTCTACAAAAAAGGTCTGATTGCAAATTTTCGTCAAACAAGTCGTTTCCAAGTAATCATCTCTTGAACATTCAACTGTTTTTGCGATTTGACTTTTTAACTTTGGAATTTTTTAACTGATGAACAAATCAATACTCAGCAAAGACCGATACATATTTTCAAAGGAAATTGAACGCTCTACAAAAATAGTCTCAGACATTTTTTTGATAAATTCACTCCTTTAAAAGTTATTCATTAAGAAATTTTTATACTCTCTCCTACTTTAACCTTGAATAACTTTTAAAGGACTGGATTTATTAAAAAAATGTCTGAGACTATTTTTGTGGAGCATTTAATTTCCTTTAAAAATATGTATTGATATTTGCTAAATACTGATTTGTTCATCAGTTAAAAAATTCCAAAGTTTAAAAGTCAAATCGCAAAAACAAATGAATGTTCAACTCATGATTACTTTGAAACGGCTTGTCTGACGCAAATTTGCAATCAGACCTTTTTTGTAGAGAATTTAATTTCCTTTAAGAATATGTATTGGTGAATTCCTTTCGATCGATAGTTTAAAAGTTTCGAGCAAAAAATGCATTTAAGGAAAAAAAACCGAAAATCGCGATGATAGACCCCTTAATGTTAATATTAAGAGCTCTAACTTTCAGAATAATTCTTTTTTGTCATCCCGAACAATATTTCCGGAGTAACTTTTGAAAATAAAATAGTCGAATTTTTTTGGCCCAGTCTAAATTATATATATATATATATATATATATATATATATATATATATATATATATATATATATATATATATATATATATATATATATATATATATAGAAATTTTTTTCTACATATTCGTGTTCTACGGGTCCGAAAACGGATAGCGCCCCTACTCTCGCCTCTCGCCGTTCTTGTCGTATAGACTGTATAAGTCTAAGTTTTTCAAGGAAAAATTCGACTAATAATATAAAGTGTATTAGTTGCCAAAATGGTAGGTCATGATAGGTTATGATCGTCATGGGGTTACAATAGATCACAGTCCACTATGTGATTCTGATGATGCTTGTAGGCTAGAGTCCCTATACTAAATAGAGTTGGGATATGCCGGCCATTTTTCATCAAATAAATGTTACAATTAATTATCATAATTACCGTATCTTCCGGCGTATAACGCGCACCTTGAACGCAAAAAATAGTACCTAAATTTCGTAGTGCGCGTTATACGCCGGATATAAAACGGAGTTCTGTAAAAATTATGACGGTTTTTATTTTAATAATATATATTCTTCTATTAATAGTAAATGAATTATCAAATAAATCAAAAAATAAAAGAAAATTTAACAGTAATACAAATTTAATAAGATAGACTAAAAAATTAAATATATAAAAACATAACAATAATATATAAAATATATGATTATTTTGTTAAAAAGTTGTTCAGTGTATGATTTACTATTTTATTATCAGAGTTGGGATGCGCATTATACGGCGAACATACAGAAAAGCTAAAAAATTGTTTACAATTTTGGGGTGCGCGTTATACGCCGGAAGTACGCGTGTTTGAGTACATAATTATTGTTAATAAATTATGCGTTAATAAACTGTAGCGTTATTTCAAATTAAAATTTAATTAATTATTTTGTATAAAATTTTGTTTATTTAACCCCTTTAGGACCACCATCTATGATATTTTTCCAAATAAAAAAATTCATACTTTTATAAGTATTATTACAGACTTCTATATTGAAGGGTGTGTATCTCTGTTATAAAGTAGGCCATACATCATCAAGCGTTTCAATTGATACGTGTGACTCAGTTGCTTTTTATTTGTATCTTATACTTACCGTAGTAATGTTGACAATGTTGAGATACGTAATACTTAAGCTCATAATAAATATACACACACGCAAAAAAATATATTTTATTGGTTTTCTTTACAAAAATATGTAATGACAATTTTTACAAAAATTTATGTTCAGAAATAATGACGTAAAAAAATCACTTGCCCCGTTCGTCCAGATGTGGAACTTGTAGGTGGATTAAGATATTTTTCAATAATTTTTTCCACTAATTCTATTAAAAACATTTCGTGGCTTAATTTTCCTCCATTTTTTTTATATAGTACCCAGGAGTTATGTGCTGTCCAATAGGTGGGGAAAAATTTTTTTATAATATTTTTTTCAGTGGCGATCGCGCGATTGTGTATGGCTCCATTGACTGATCCGATCTATCAACACCTCCCATTTTATCATTATAGTCGAACACGACATCGGGTTTTGTGTGTTCTTTATTTTTAATAATTTTTGTTAAAAGTTCTCCTTTGTGAATTGACGTTATAAACAATACTTCTTTTTTATCTTGACAGTGAAAAACTGTTACCTTATTATTGTGGTATGTGGCTAATTCACCTTTCTTTAATTTTTAATTTTTTATTTGTGGAGGTAAATTTTTCCTGCTTTTTCTCAGCGTGCCGTACAAATCTGTTTTTCGCTCGAGTAACAGACTACTGAGTGATAGCGAATTATAATAATTGTCTGTAATTAAACAGTAGCCTTTATCCAATAAAGTTTCAGAAATAGTAAGTACTATCTTACTACAAAATGGCAATTCTGAAAACGAATCGCTTAATACGTATCGCCTTATACGTATCTTTGCCAGTATAAATTATAAATTTATAAATATATGACGACGAAGCTTCGCATAGTTTAAAAATTTTTATACCAAACCGGGTACGTTTGCTCGAAATAAATTGTTTCCAGCTCAATTTTCCCTTGTAAACTAGTAAGCTTTCATCTACACATATTTCTTGCTCCGGTGTATACATTTCCTGAAATCTTGATTCAATAATTGGCCAAATTTTCTTCAGTTTCGTTGAGTAGTTGTCTGTGGGTTCTAATTCTTTACTCTCAAAATGAAGAAATTTTTTTAATAGAAAAAATCTTTCCCGCGACATCACTTTTTTAAAGAATGGTGTTTCAACTGATGGCTTCTTTGTAAAATATAATTTTTCACTTCGTTTGTGTACCACACCTTCTAATAAAATTAATGCCAAGAAGCACATTAATTCATTAACATTTGCTTTGAAAATTTCTCTATGAGAAGAATGTGGTTTATTTTCTTTATTTTTATTCATAAACTCCTCAACATACATATTTGTTTCTTCCACTATTTTTTCCACTATCTCGTCGGTTATGAAACATCTGCAAAAATAAAAAATAAATTTACAATATTAATATTATCTTTTATTTTGATGTGATAGGTAAGTAAATTGTTTTTGATAGTTTTTAGTTTGAATTTTAATATTAAACAAATGATTTCACTCGACGAAGTAGGTTTACAACAACTTCATCGCTGCATCCATTGAATGATGTATTGTTTAATTTAATAGTGTAGTACAAGTAAACCTTTTTTTGTGCGGTGGATACGGACCGCATAAAAAAATCGCACAAAAAAATATATATTTAAGAACTTCGTAAATTGCTATAAAAAGTATAGTTCGATCCAGATTGTAAGAAAAAACTTTTTTTATAGGTGGATAGGAACCGCATAAAAAAAGTTTCATCGAAAATATGTAACTCAGAACGCTCAAAACCTCACGACTTGCTTAAAAGTTGCGTTTCTAAACAAGATAAAGTATTAATTTACACATAAGAACAATTTATTTCATTTTTAAAATATTATGAAAATTCTGAAAAATGCATCTGTAAAAAAATTTAATGATATTTTCTTACTTTCTCTTGCTTTTGATTTACATTATGCACTTTAGAAATTTTTTCAAAAACCGCATTAAAAAAATCGCACAGAAAAAGGACCGCATAAAAGGTTTAACTGTAATTAAATTTTTGTACTAAATATTTAAAACAAAAATTAGTAATTTATTACAATTAAAATATTAATTTTTTATTATTTATTAGATTTACCTACGCAGTTTTTTTTGTTATGCACATGGTACTAATAACTCATTTTTACTTGTGTAAAAGTTATCAATCTTAATGTATATTTTAAAACAAAGATATAAACAAATACGTACCTAAAAATATCCAGGATATTGTTATCCTCAGGAAATTCAACTTTTATTACTGAATCACCAAGAAAATCGAATTTTTGGCAATGTTCTCGTTGGCCTTCAATCCAAAGTTCTTCGCTATCGTGTTGTAAAATTATAATGTAAAAATTAAAAAATAAATATAGTCAATTGTCTTTACTAGGCACTAAAAAATTCACATACACAAAATTACACTAAAACTGAAACAGACTTAACCTATGAAAATTATTTTAAATATTATTATCGTAGAAGTTTTAAAATATTCAAATATAATGTTCAAAAAACCTGTCTTTTAATTATAAATGTCATTAAAAACAAAAAATAAAACTGAAAATATGACAATGGCAAGGATAATTAATAAAACGGATACAACGCACAACACTTACAACAAGCAAAGCCACGAGGTAAACATGTAAAGGATGTGAGTTGTGACGTATGTGGTATGATTTACTGAAATTTACTTTTATTAAAATTGCTATGACGAGCTGAGGGCGTTACTAGTCCTAAAGGAGTTAATTGAAATGACCGCTACTCATACATAACAATCTTTTTAGACATACTCATTATGTAACTATAATATTTTATTGAGTATATTTCTGTTTGTCTAATGATCGGTAAATATTTCAATATATTTACATACATGTATCAACATTCAAATTGTGTAATTTATTTTTCTATCTTATTCTTTTTCTGGAACATTTCTTACGCGTATGCGATAATTGTCGGATAACATTACTTTAAAGATAGTATTGTTACTTTAGTGGAGATTCAATTCAGTCGTTGAATCCAATGGTTCTCAACCATTGTTGTCTTCACATCCCTTAAGGATGTTTAGACTTTATTTTTCCTTTTCAAATTTTATTTAAAATGTAAAACGACCATGGCGACCATTATTGGTCACATATCCCTTCAGGATATGTAGTCCTTATATTTCTTTTAAAAATTTTGTTTAAAAATGTAAATTATAATTTCTATTAGGAGTGCTCGGTGGTGATTTCGATAATATATATTCTTTTTAAAATATTTCAAATATGTGGTTTGAATAATTTTCTTGGACACCTATTACGAATTGGTGAGAAATTATTCATTATTCCATTTATGTAACCTTAGTTTTTTTTTTATTTATGCGTTCGTGCTAGAGGTACGTTTTTTTATTTTACGCATTATAACTACGGTTGCACATATTTGTTTTGTATTTTCATTTGTTTTATTTTCTATATTATCGGACTCATCATCTGGCACAACTCCTGGTGTTTCATCACCTTTTGAAACGTGTATACAAGGTAGATTATTTTATTATTTAACCTTTGTAAATTGTATACATTTTACCTGGTATAACCAGTTTAATTTCACTAATATTTTTTAAGAAAATTAATTTTCAAATGTGACGGTAAGATTTCTGTATCGTTCTAATTTTGTTATTTTATATTTTCTTTATTTTGACAAATCATCAATAGTTTGGTACTGTATTTAAGATTTCTGGCTAAAACTGTTATAAAGTATAATAATATATGGATAATAATTGAGCATTGTGGCTTTTACAATTATTATCATTTTGATTAAATGTAAACTCATTATCTTTATTTTAAATAAAATGTAACCTTTAGATTTTACACTGCGTACTCTGTAAAAATGCATATTGTCTTCAGTATTTAAAATTAATAAATGTTTGTTATTGTTGAACTAATTTATATTTCTTTCTACTTAATCCTTTTAAGATTTCAGCACAAATTATGAAATTTAAAATCAAAATTATAACACATTAAAATTAATTTCTCATCCACAAATTTTCTTTATTTCATTATAAATGGCAACTGAGAATTAATAAATCTTGTTGTAAATGTTAGCAGATCGTTAGAGTCTGCCTAGGTTTATTAAAATATTGTTGTAGAACAATTAAAAATTTTTAATTTAATCATTCTTTCTAGGTTGAATTAGATGATTTTTTTAAATATTTATTTCGAATTTATTTTAAATGAACCTTTGATGATGAAAAATAATGGACGATCAAAACTAGTGTTCCAACTCTATTTTAGACAGTATAAGGACTTTAGCCTACAAGTACCATCAACGCCATCTCGTGGATTATTGTACAGCGGCGGCGGTAAGCGGTATATTTCCTCATAAAAGGTTTATAGAGAGTGGCAGGGACATTGTTATAAACAACAGGTCAGTGAATTGAATTATGTTACCCATTCTACCTGCGCGAACGAAGGAAGGTATCCCATTTTAAAATCGTTTGACTATATTAAACGACAACATGCATTGAACGACTGCGCCTAGTTATTTTAATTAGACATCTAGCACTATCAGTCAATAAACAAACAAACTTTTTGGTCAACCTAATATATATTACTATACTTAATACAATACCATACTAATCATTCAGATATATGGAGCATTCAGTTACTAATTTCATAATCAATTTTTGAAATAGATAATAATCTATAATGATTTAAATAATTATTTAAGTCATTCATAATTGTCCACCTCTAATTGTATCATCTATATATAATTCTAGTATTCCGCTCTATAATACTGTATAAAAATTTAAGATATTACCTTTGTTTTATTGGAAATCGAATTGAATTCAGAGAAAGTCATAAGTGGAATAACTTGATCATATGTATTATTCTCAATCAAATCAGCTTTTGCACAACCAGTCAAAATTTTAGGCTAAAAATATTTATTTATATTTAAATCTTAAAAAATTTATATATATATATTTTTTTTAATACTAATTATATATTACCAAATACGTATATTTCAAAGTATTTGTTAAAACTGAAATATAAGTCATTGAATGTTTATGATTGTCTGTATATTTAACGACGTAATTATCTTGAATTTTTGTATTTATTGCAGCCTGTTGTAAAGTACTTAACGGCAATCCACAATGTTGATTATTCCCATAACATTCAATTAAATAGATTAAATTTCGAATTCCACTGTGTTTAAGGCGAAATTTTTGCTCATAATATCTTCCATCTTTTATAGAGCTACCTAAATCATCCATTCGTTTTCTTTCTACTATATATGGAAGCACTAGCTCCTGATTTAATGAATTTCGGGCAGTCCACATATAATCACCAATGCTTAAACGACGAACTTCAAAATATATATTATTTTTCTTCAATTCAGTTAATGTTGGATCATTCTCAGAATTTTTCCTATAAAAAATGTTTTAATATATGTACTTGCATAATTTAATTGACTTGAGCATTACTTTACGTAACGGTTTTAGGTATATCATTTTTGCTAATAATCAATAAAATACTTTACTTTGCAAAAATACAGTATTGTCTATTATTTATCAGTGATGTCAACATACATAAAAATAATAATAGAATTTTTTTAAATATATATATATATATATATATATATATATATATATATATATATATATATATATATATATATATATATATATATATGTATAAACATAATATCTATCTTTTTTTATGTCTTGTTCTATCTTTGTTTTCGAAGCTTCCAGTAATTTGAAAAACTAAATATGGTCGGTGCGATCATATAGACAAACTAGGCGACCGCCTAGGGTGTCGAAAATCTAGGTACGTAAAAATTACAAATTTTGCAAGTAACTACTGTACGTATTTTTGTTAACTAAATTTACTTTTCAAACGATTTTAATATTTATGTATTTTTATATTAAAAAGATTGATTGAATACATCTTATCTGCATTATACGGTCACATCAGGGACGTATTTACCCTAAGTGCCGCCCGAGGCATTGTAAAAAATGCCGCCTGTTTTTTCGTAAAACAAAAATTTAAAAAAAATTTTCTAATAACTTTCTCACTTTTTCCCCTTTTCCTATCAAAAGATAAGTGACGAGCAAAAAAAAAGACTTGTAAATATACTAAAAATTATATTTTTCCTCTAAAATTTTCCGCCCCTAAAATTTGCCGCACTAGCCGCGCGCCTAGTCCACCTTATGGCAAATACGCCCCTGGGTTATATACAAACTGAATGGTGCTTCTTTAAAAAAGTATATTAAGAAAGGGGTCAGTCAACCTTTGTTTTAATTATCTCTTTATGATTTTTTATTAAAAAATCATAAAAAAATGAGTAATGTCTGAGTAAAAATGAGTAGGATATTTTTACAACATATTTCTTTAAAAAGTGTCTAAAAAGACTTAGGTTCTTCATATGCCCTTTATTATAAAAAAAACGCCGTGAGCAGCGGGGCCCCATCACGGAAGTCGAATTTTTCCCTTCATCTTCGGTATCTCCAAGATATCTAAATGTGAATGAAAGGCTACAAGCGAATTGTCATTTTGATGGTTTCAAAACTGATGAGGAGTGTTCGGCTGATCGAGGAATTTAATAAGACTTGAATTTACTATTTTCTTTTTTTCGAAAACTACGCAGTCACAAACGTTTTTATGAACATATTCAAAATTTGCAAATGATTTCCGATCAACTGAGTACCCGAAAGCAAATACCAATCTCTAAAAAAGCTTTTCAGGCATTTAATTTTTTTTAACTATGACGCACCTGGAAATTAATTCTGAAAAAATTATATGTTGCATGGATCATAGTAAGAAGGTGGCAAAAAAATTTTGATAATTATACCATAGCTACAAGTTGATAAGAAAAATATTAAAAAGTTAAACAATTGTTTTTGGGAGGGGCGGAGGATAGGAGGCTATATTTTTTTGAAGTTGAAAATATTTTCTGAAACATACACCATAGAGGTATCTGAAACATATAAAACTTCAACCAAATCTGTCAAGCCATTCAAAAGATTTTTCGACTTTCAAAAAATAGTTTCTTACCCACAAACGGTATGTTTTTAATGACTGAAATTCAGTAAATTTCAATTTTATGTCGATAGCAACTAGCAGCAAAAAAAATTAACACAATTCAAATTCAATAAAAACACATACGTACAAGGGCATTCCTACCCATGCTTACCTGCCAATACCCATTGTGTTTTTTTTTCTTGAATACCTATTAAAAAAAGGACTAGAAGATATTTTTTCTTTCCAAAAAATCCAAAATTCCTACTTTATAAGTATAAAACACATCCCTATAGCATTTTTAAATTACTTAATATTTATGTATTGCATTTGTTATAAAAGTAAATTCATTTTTTTTTAAATTATTAAAATTACTATGCGCCTACTTGTATTAGAATACAAATAAAGAATTTAAAACACATTTAACAATACCATTGAATTCCGATGTAAAAATGGAAGAAGTGGGGGGAAAATTAATGTGGAATCTCTAAAAGGCACTAGCTGGATACTAACTCAATACACGTACAAAATTTCAGCCCTCTCGGTTCCCTTAGAGTCTCTAGACGTGTTAGAAAAAAAGCAAAAAAATCAAGGAAATATTGGCCTAAAAATCGTGGGGGTAAGGGCTAAAAGTTAAAACCTCCAAAAAGCAGTGGCTGGCCATTAACTTAACCTATACACAAAATTTCAGCCCTCTAGGTTTATCTGGGGAGATTTTGACCCGAACGAAACTGTTAAAAAACAAGACAAATCATGTTCTTTTTGGTATAAAAATGGTAGGGGTAAGGATTAAAAGCTGAGACCCCCAAAAGGCACCCCTTGATACTAACTCAATTAGAATACAGCCCTCTAGGTTTATTTGGGTGACCTGTGCGAGTGGTACAAACTTCGAAAACGTCAAAAAAGCATGAAATTGTAGCTTAAAAAAAAACGCCGTGAGCAGCGGAGCCCCATCACGGAAGTCGAATTTTTTCTTTCATCTTCGGTATTGAATGTCTACAAGCGAAATGTAATTGAAAGTCCACAAGCGATTTGTCATTTTGGTGGTTTCAAAACTGATGATGAGTGTCCGGTTGATCGGGGCTTTAAAAAACGGTTTTAAGTTTTTAAGGGCTGAATCTCAGTAAATTTCAATTTTGTGCCGATAGCAGTTAGCAGGGAAAAAGCCAACACAGTTCGTACGAGGGCATTCCTACCCATGCTTATTCGCCAATTGTCTTTGTGTTTTATTTTTAAATATTAAAAAAGGAACTTAAATCGTAAACTGGAAGGCCTTTATGAAGATATTTTTTCTTTCCAAAAAAATTCAAAATTTCTATTTGATAAATAATAAAAATCTAAAATTTCTAATTTATAAATAAACAGTGACTTTAATAACATTTTCAAATTACTTAATATGTATGTATTTCATTTGCTATAAAAGTAAGTTCACTTTTTAGTCGAATTTTCTCCGAAAAATTAGACTTATACAGTCTATACGATAAGAGCTGCGAGAGGCGAGAGTAGGGACGCTATCCGTTTTCGGACCCGTAGAACACGAATATGTAGAAAAAAAAATGTCTGATATATATATATATATATATATATATATATATATATATATATATATATATATATATATATATATATATATATATATATATATATATTCCCGCCACCTTTTAATTTGTGTAAGGCCCCCCCTATGGAAGTTAAGAGATGAAATTTGGTAAATGGGGCTCATTTTCGAGGCACCTCATACTATCAAAGTGGGGTCAAATTTTGGGCAAATTTTTTTTCTGACCCGACCTTTAAGGGGGTGGTGGAGGGCGGAAAAGCAATAAAACTTTTCCAAACCGGTTTTAAATAATGTTTCGGTCAATTATCTACAACATATCCAAAATTCAGCTTCCTAGGATGATTTGGTGGGAGTAGAGGGGGGAAAAACGATTCTCGCTGGATTTAACAGGCCCGCAGCCCCCCAGAATTAACGTAGAGGGTTGAAATTTGGTGCGTTGATAAAGTTCGTACCTAGGTTGTGATTTTTGGAGGTTTTAATATTTTACCTCCACCCTCCTCATTTTTAAGCTACAATTTCATGCTTTTTCGACGTTTTCGAAGTTTGTACCACTCGCACAGGTCACCCAAATAAACCTAGAGGGCTGAAATTTTGTATTCGGATTGAGTTAGTATCAAGGGGGTGCCTTTTGGGGGTCTCGACTTTTAACCCCTACCCGCACCATTTTTATACCAAAAAGAACATTTTTCTTGTTTTTTGTCAGTTTCGTTCGGGTCAAAATCTCCCCAAATAAACCTAGAGGGCTGAAATTTTGTGTACAGATTAAGCTAATAACCAGACACTACTTTTTGGAGGTTTCAACTTTTAACCCTTACCACCACGATTTTTACGCCAATATTTCCTTAATTTTTTTGCTTGTTTTCTAACACGTCTAGAGACTCTTTGAGGAAACCTAGAGGACTGAAATTTTGTACGTGTATTCAGTTAGTATCCAGCTAGTACCTTTTAGGGAGTCCACATTACTTTTCCCCCCACTTCTTCCATTTTTACATCGGAATTGAATGCTATTGTTAAATGTGTTTTAAAAAAGCATTACTTTTATTCTAAATACAAGTAGGCGAATAGTAATTTTAAAAAATTTAAAAAAAAGTGAATACAATTTTTTAACAAATGAAATACATACATATTAAGTAATTTGAAAATGTTATTAAAGTCACTGTTTATTTATAAATTAGGAATTTTGGATTTTATTATTTATAAAATAGAAATTTTGGATTTTTTTAGAAAGAAAAAATGTCTTCATAAAAGCCTTCCAGTTTACTATTTAAGTTCAACACCAAATTTCAACACTCTACGTTAATTCTGGGGGGCTGTGGGCGTGTTAGATCCAGCCAAAATCCTTTTTTCCCCCCCTCTACTCCCTCCAAGTCATCCTAGGAAGCTGAATTTTGGATATGTTGTAGATAATTGACCGAAACATTATTTCCAACCGGTTTGGAAAAGTTTTATTGTTTTACCGTCCCCTCCCACCACCCCCTTAAAAAAATCAATTAGTTGCGTTTTTACAAAATTAATAATAGCTTAGTATCTTAAATAAAGTTCAAAAATTTGTTTGGGCTAATGCCCATATTTTTTTCACACTCTCATTTAACTATAGAACATCTAAAAATATACCTCAAAAAATACATTTTGATTGGATATAGGAAAACCAAAAGGTATATTATATTTTTCCTTAAGGGGGACCACTAGTGTGACATTTTGAAAAAATTGTAAAATTTTTTTTGTACGTTTCGATAGTTTATACCTTTAAAAATAACATACTAAAATTTCCAGTGTATATCTCAAATAGTTTTTGAGTTACAACCATCTGAAGAGCGGATTCTGATTTTCATTGTTAACTTTGAGGTATTGAGAAATGTATGAAAGTTGATAGTTGGGGAGTTTCTGGACGTGGCTGCCAGTCACATGTTGTGGAGCAGCTAGACCCTGGCACATTTAAACGACTTACTATGACCGTTATAGTGAGTACATCGTAAATCATTTTAGTAAAAATTCTCAGTGATTAAAACTAAAAGGTAAAGTAAAGAAAAACTACATTTTTCAAATTTGCTGCAGTTAACTCGAAAACAAATCATTCAATCGATTTGATTCTTATTGCAGCTTCTTTTGTATATGTTTCTTCGTGCCATAAACCTCCAGTTTTCCGATCGAATAAAAAATCGCAAAAATGTAATTTTTGCAGGCCACAAAAATCATAAAATTTTTGCCCAAAATTAGAAACTTTTTTTTAAGAACTCTGCCATTTTTTTTTTT
Source organism: Brachynemurus nebulosus (assembly GCA_035578155.1). Classification (NCBI taxonomy): domain Eukaryota; kingdom Metazoa; phylum Arthropoda; class Insecta; order Neuroptera; family Myrmeleontidae; genus Brachynemurus; species Brachynemurus nebulosus. Next base: position 4,463,776 of record JAPWDM010000028.1, read on the forward strand.
CGATTGAGGTTCATGGCACGGGCAATACCTTCTAGTTTAATAGGCTTTTTGGTTTTCTTTTATTTCAGGCACTGTGAAGGTCGCTATCACTACAGCAGTGGTGAAGGGGCTTTTTTGGAGCCTTGGAAGATCGCGAATAACTCACTGAATTTTCAATTTTTTAGTCCAAAAATTTTATCATGAATTTATTATATATCAACGTAAATATCCCTAAAATATTAAAACATTCGATACAGTAGTTTTCTTTAAAAAAATTACCAAATATCACTTTTTTTCAGACGGTCACACTAGTGGTCCCCATTAAAGAACACATTAAGTAGAAAATATTTAGAAAATTAATTAAAATAATCTTGTCGTTTTGTATTCTGTAACTGACAGATACTTGTGGCCTACCGTGAACTTAAATCGAGTTTTTGACTCGGGTTTAAAACGGATTAGCCCACTTGGAGCCCTAGACATTTTCTTCTTACCGGGCTCCCTCTTATCCTCGCAAGATATAGAGCACACAATAATATAAAACAAAATTAAATAATGTGAAAAAACTAATTGTAAATCGCAAATATTGATTCAAATATTCAAAATAGACAGTTTGTTCGGATCCTTCAAAAAATCCTAGCAATTTGTCTTATTTGTCTATGCGATGATCCGGCCCTAAGTGTCGATATTTATTTGAATTACATTCTCGACCAAGTGGCCGGAAAACGACATTTCATATTACACGACCTAATATTATTCCAGATAATGGCGAAAATGACTCCGAGCTACAAGAATTATATTTACAATTAAAGAATTGCTTTTAAACATTTCTCTAATGCTTAAAAATGTGTCGATATTTATCTGCAATGCATAGTGGGCCAAGTGGTCGGAAAACGACATTTCATATTATACGACCATATTGTAGGTAAAACGATTACATATCTGCATCTTTTATCTATAACCTTTTTTGCGTGAAATTGGTCGGCCAATAAAAAATGGCATAAGAAACTAAAGAAAGAGTTTTTCTAAATTAAAGTTAATTAAGACATATCTTAAGTCGTCTATGACGTCGAAAAAACTAGTAAGCTTGGCGACAATATCAACTGAATAAGAATTAGCGCAAACCATCGTCTCACTAATTGTAAGAGATAAGATTTTTGTTTTCTGTTTTGTTATTCTTTATTTTTATACTTTTTTTTAAATTTATTAATAAATAATTTATTGTAAATGAATAAGCATTAAGTACTGATTTAATTGTGTTAATATACTTTGTGAAAAACTTTTACACTCTAAAAGTTGAAGATTCATTGTATGACTTTTAACTGTTATTATGTCTAAAGAAGTGTTTATCAAGTACAGCGGCACCAAAAGATATTTCGCCTAGGCTGCCAAATAACCTTGCACCGGCCCTGTAAACCACACCTCCATTTGATTTTCCAATACTCAACTATTCTAGACCCCTAATTTCACAATACGAATTGAAGCGAATAAAACTGATTATAACTAAATAATTACCCTGATATTTCTCCAATATCAACTAATAAAATAATTTCAAACATATTGGGCTGAAAAATAATATCACATAATTTTAAATTATTTTCCAAATTTTTATATTGATTATTTTTTGCTGCATTTTTGATACTGTCACTGCACTTTTTTGTCAAATCTATTTCTGTATTGTCAAATATTTCTAGCTTTTCTGGTGGAAGAAAATCTTCAACAGGAGCAAGTTCATTGAAAATATCCACATTTGCATCGTTCTCTGAAGCGGGTGTTGGTAAAAAATTATTATTATTGGAGCTTTGAAGATTTTCAAAGTTATCACCAAATGTCACTGACGGATTGTCGTTTGAATCATCGGACAAATTAATAATTTCTATTTGATTCGCGTGATTTTTTTGTGATGAAAAAATTTCATTAATTTCTGATAAAGCTGATATATTAATACTTTTGTCTCTTCTTTCTTCAATTATTTCATTATTTTTAGTATTATCTGTCTCTTTGTTAATTTCTCTCTCATTAATTTTTAGAAATTTATTTGTTTCAGTTTCAAAACTTACAGATTGGGAAATATCCTTTTGAAATACATTAATCGTAAAATCGTTTGGTGTTTCATGACCCACTGTTACTGACGGATTATCGTTTGAATCATCGGACAAATTAATAATTTCTATTTGATTCGAGTGATTTTTTTGTGATGACGAAATTTCATTAATTCTTTCTTCAATTATTTTACTATTTTTAGTATCATCTGTCTCTTCATTAATTTTTAGAGATTTATTTGTTTCAGTTTCAAAACTTATAGTATGTGAAATATCCTTTTTCGACATATTAATCGTAAAATTGTTTGGTGTTTCATGTTGCTCCGTTCTTTTTAAATTTTCTTCATAATTGAGTAATTGAAATGCTATATCAACACCTTCATCTGTTAATGAATATTTCGCTGGATTTCCTCGTTTAATTATTAAACCCTTATTAATTAAATTACCCATTGATGACCATGCTGTGTATCTGCTACCAGGGTTTGGACGTGTAAAGGATTCATCTGATAAATCTTGAGCAAACTTAATTATATCTTTCTTTAACATATAACTTGGATTATTTAAATCTTGAGTTCGTTGAAAAATAGTTAATAAAATAGCATAAGCCCCTGACCTTAATTTAGGATAGTATTTTTTTTTAATTTTCTTAGAATGTTTCAAATTTTTAGTTACGGATGATTTTTTTCTTTCTATTTTATTATTTTGTAAGATATTGGACTGAGATTGCACATCAATATTAAATTCTTGGTCAGTTTTTAACTGGTGTTTTCTATGTTGTTCTAATTTTTTATCTAATAATTGACATAAACGAGCGCCAAAACCTTTTAAAACGGCACAATCTTTCCCACTTTCTAATGGAAGGGGATATTTTTTTAATGATTTTATAGCTTGTTGAAAAATGTACTGCATTTTAGAATTTTAGCTTGAGCTTCTTGTTTCCATTCTGTAAGCCATTTCTCAAATAATTTATTGGGAGTTTTTAGTTTGATTGTATATCTTTTTTCTTTATTCTTCTTTAATATTTCTTCTACCGTTTCTTTATTTGAATTCATTTTTTTTTATCATCTGTTATCACTACAACATCACTAGTGGTGAGACAAATATCACGAATATATTAGTATTCGTAAAGATATCACTACTATTTACAGATATTAGATATCATCCTTGGATATCATGATATTACTTATTACTAATATTAGATATTTTAGATATTATAATACTTCGATATTACTCTCGAATGGAATTATAATGACAAAAAGTATTAGTACATATGAATATATCTGGAATATATCAACAACATTATTTATTATAATCAGAGAACCAAGGTTTATATATATGTTATGAGGTAGATGCAATCCGTATACTATACATGTATTGGCTTTTGCAGGCTTTTGGACTGCAATCAGCTGTTTTTGTAGCGTCAATGAGCCATTTTCTCAAAATATGTAACTGTTTGTAATATGGACTACATCTCTATGATTGAAATTTTAATTTAAAAATTGCTATGTAACCGCATAAAAAAATTGTTTAACACCAGGGCGGCGCCACGGGTTATTCGGAACTATATCTCTATAGCTGGAATATTAATTTCTAAAAAATAAACAATATTCCTAAGTAACCGAATTGGAAAATTTCGTTGCTAAAGTGGAATTAACAGAAGGTGATTTTTGGTTGGTTAAATTAATATCTCGATTATAGACATGTAATCCCAAATACCTGTGTCGCCGCCCTGGTGACAGATTGCTACATATTTGAGAAAATGGTCCATTGATTATCAACAATATTTGTATATTAACTGTCATTTTTTAATTTTAAAGTATTATTTCTGAATAATTATTAGTTATTATAATATAATATTCAGTTTAATATAATTATTTTTATTAATTTTTCACATTTTGTTAGTTATTTTTTACCAAAGATAAGTTATTTAGTTATTTTAACTAATTTTATTGATACCTTCTGGAAAATTGTTACTTCAGGGCCGGCATTTAAAATTGTTCTTATATTTTTTATAGTCATGCCTGGTATATCCGGTTCACTTTAAGTTTTTGCATCGACCATTGCTATCAACGAAACAACATAATTTTCTTTCCTTTTTTTAAGAAAATATGTATTATGTATAAAATAAATGTAATTTTGATAAAGAAAAAAATGCAAAACACAGTGTATTTTCCAATGCTTTGAGATATACAGGATACCAAACGTACGTCCTTGATTAATTTTATTAAAAAAAAGCCGTTGTCAAGTTTAAAATTTCTTTTGGCGTTAACTATTTTCGATTTCCGAAAAAGGATGCGATAAGGTGAAATAGAGTGAAATAGAAAAAGTGATCTTTAATAAACGAAATTTTGCATAAAAGTGTATATATTGGTATTAAAAAACATCTCGAACCACGAAGTTTTCAACTGTGGATCCAAAAAATCTGGAAAAAAGGACACAGTAGCATTTCTAAGAACTTTTGGCTAAAATTATTCCTGATCAGTTGAGTTAAAAACAGAGAAATTGAATATTTCTCTATTTTTATGACAAACTGTAATAAATATATTTCATATATTTTATTCATATTTAATTGAAAAAATCATATTAATCATTTTTTATTCTCTTTTTTGAAAACTTAACTCGGGTATTTAATATTATCATTAAAGTAATTTAAATATTTTTGTTCACTTTAAAATTATTAAGACATAATAAAAACAAAAATAGTCCGGACCTGGTTATACTGCAGTCCACGGTAAAACCTACAATGAGCAAACCTCCCAAACATATAATAAACCTTGTCAGAGAACAAAATTATAATATATTAGTATGAAAATAGTTACATATTAGTAAAGTAACGAAAACGATACATATGTATACCTTGTTTATTTTGTTTAGAATATGAACACCCCAAAGTACAGAGGTACGTCAACTTTCTCTATCGTGCAATCTGCAGTGTGCATTTCTGTGCACATTAGGCTACTAAATAGTTACTGTCTCAGTAGCAGTCGCTGAGTGTAGGTCAGTCAAACAACAATGGATTTGATTGTTTTTAGCATTGTAGGACCCCCACACGTAGCGTTGTGGTATCACACATATGTATGCGAAGGAGGGTCACGTGACGGCCACCACCATCTTCGATTACTCACACTAACACAGTTTACCGCACAAATACAAAGTAAACACCGTGCACGTATACAACATATTTTCTATCTCTTACTGGAACCAGTGTAACCAGTAAGAGATAGAAAATATGTTGTATACGTGCACGGTGTTTACTTTGTATTTGTACGGTAAACTGTGTTAGTGTGAGTAATCGAAGATGGTGGTGGCCGTCACGTGACCCTCCTTCGCATACATATGTGTGATACCACAACGCTACCTGTGGGGGTTCTACAATGTATACATATGTACAAAATACATATTTTCTTAAGAAAAGGAAAGAAAATTATGTTGTTTCGTTGATAGCAATGGTCGATGCAAAAACTTAAAATGAACCGGATATACCAGACATGACTATAAAAAATATAAGAACAATTTTAAATGCCGGCCCTGAAGTAACAATTTTCAAGAAGGTATTAATAAAATTAGTTAAAATAACTTATCTTTGGTGAAAAATAACTAACAAAATGTGAAAAATTAATAAAAATAATTATATTAAACTGATTATTATAGTATAATAATAATAACTAATAATTATTCAGAAATAATACTTTAAAATTAAAAAATTACAGTTAATATACAAATATTGTTGATGATCAATTGACGCTATAAAAACAGCTGATTGCAGTCCAAAAGCCTGCAAAAGCCAAAACATGTATAGTATACGGATTGCATCTACTTCATAACATATACCTATGTATATAAACCTTGCCATTTAACCATGTCAGAATCAGAGTCTGAACACACTGAATGTGTTCCATTTAGAAAACACAAACGACACTGGGTGAGTGACACAGTGCATTTTTTTCCACAAAAAAAAATTAATTCCTTTTTGCAACAAAATTTAAAAAAAATAACTTTTTTTTTAAATAGTTGGACTGTCACACACATCACACAGTATCGTCTGCGTTTTTTAATGGAAAACACTCAAAATAAACTGCATTCGCCAAACAAAAATGTTACGTCACGTAGCTTAACCGTTTCAAACCAGTGGACTAATAAATAAAATTAAAGTGCTTTAACTGCCTTAAATATTTTTTTATGGTTTTTCTCTAGTTTTTCACAGTATAAATATAAATTCCTAAACTGTAAAGTACAATCACATTCAAAAATTACAGAATAAACAAAAAACAGTCAGTAAGTTAGAAATCACAGAGCAGTGGAGACAACATGTCTATCTCTATACTACTGGAACCAGTGTAACCAGTAAGAGATAGAAATATATGTGCACTGGGTTTACTTTGTATTAGTGCGATATTGTGTATTTGTGTTAGTTATCGTTGGTGGTAGTGGTCATCACGTGGCTGTGTTGTTGCATACATTTCTATGACACCACACGCATGTATGTGGCTCCGAGTGGGGATGTAACAATACCAACAACAATCAAATCCATTGTCTTGTGATTGACCTACACTCATCGACTGCTACTGAGAGATTGACTACTAAGTAGCCTAATGTGCACAGCAGTGCACACTGCAGATTTCATGATAGAGATAGTTGCCGTACCTTTGTACTCTGTGTTAGAAATGGTAATTTTAACCTTTTACCATGGTGACTATTGGAAAAACAAATGGGGGAGTGGCTTAATATTTACCCATCTGGTGGCAACAGAGAACAAAGAGAACGAACATTACTATGTCTATACTAGAGAAACGAGCGTAACCACAGAGGACAGAAAGTAAACCTCCACTATGTTATATATGTGCACGCGGAGTTGTGTGTGTTAAAGGTAAATTTACATTTAGGTACAAGTATGAGGTACACATCAAATTGATAAGTCAAATTGACATCCTACGATACATTTGCTCAGACAAAGTCAAGACAAAGTAGTTGAAGTAGGCGTGTTTTTGACAATTGGTGATACATTTGGTATGAGATTTTTTTTGCATATACTTTGACTTGTCGAGATAAACGTCAAACAAAATTTAAAAAATAACTGTTAATTTTTCAGGTTATTATTATTATTCAACAAGTTTCAACAGTTAGTAAAATAATAGAAAGTAGGTATGTTGTTTAGTATTTTTAAGAAAAGTAGTAATTATACTTAATAGTCAATTTTTAATTAAAAATTATTTATTTAAAACTATTTCGTGTAATGTATAATGATGTAAATGTCTACTTGTTTTTTTAAATATAATAATTTATACATAGATAATATTTTTATGATATTTATTATAGGAAAAATGTCTGAATGGAACAAGGAAAAAACATTATCATTAATTGAGAAGATAAGAAACAGTAATTAGGAGTAAAGAATATAAAAACATTCGTATCAGAAATGATATTTATACTCAAATAGCTACTGAATTAGACTGCACTGTTAAACAAGTTGAAACAAAGTGGCATAACATAAAAAGCCAGTATAGCAGAGAATTAGCGAAAATGAAAGCCAGTAAAAAATCAGGAGCTGCAAGTCAGGATATTTACAAATCAAACTGGTACGCATTTTCTTGCCTGCAATTTTTGAAAGATCAAAATCGACCATTTGTAAATAAAAGTACGGACGAAATTTCAACCGAAGTAAGTAGATTGTATATGATTTTTAATTTATAGACAGTTACTTATGAAATAGTTATTCATTTTAGATAAATCTTAGTGACTCAAATAGTAATATACCAGAATCGCCGGAAATTATCATAACAGAAGACGAAAATGATATTACAGAAAATTCAACTGTGCAACCTAGTTATGGAAGGAAAAAAAAATCCCAGGATGAAATGTCACAAATTGTTAAACAAATAAAAGTAGTTGGGGAAAGTATATTAAATCGAAACCGATCATCGCCAGATGAATTCACAGTGTTTGGGGAACATATAGCTAACGAACTAAAACATTTGAAAGAACCCCAATATTCATTGCTATTAGCTGAAACAAAAAATAAAATTAATAATGTTCTGCACAATGCAGAGGTGGAACGAATTCGATTAAGCAATTTACAATCTGAAAAAGTCCTAGATTGCGAAGAAGAAAAAAGCAGTGAAAATATGTACGAATGTATTATCATTTCTGAAAACGAATTGCCTGAGTATTGTCCCAATTACGACAACGAAAACGATGAAAATTAGAAAAATTAATTTTTTTTATATCTACTTGAATTTATTTATTTTTTAATCTAGTTGTAGGTACTTATCAAAGTGTTATATATTATAATTTTTTGTCCAAATTGATTAAAAATAAAGAAGCTATTGTGATTTATATTTTTGCAGCGAAAGTGGTATGGCAGCATGTGAAGAGGTGAAACAAATCAAAATACATAAGCAATTCAGAACCTAAAGAGTCCAAATGTGAAGAGTCCAAGAAGAAGTAATGAAAATCCAGAAAATAATGTGTTATCACGTTTAATAACGAACTGCCTAACTGCCATTCCAGTTTCAATAATAAAACTAGAAGAAATAATTTTTTTTATATAACCACATATATTTTTTATATTCGAATTTCTTATTTATTTTATATTGTAAAAGTGCAAATCATAATTTTCAAAATAAAGATAATATTGATTTAAAATAAAGAATCTGTTGTAGGTTATATTTTTGCAATGAAAATCATGTTTTGAATTACATATGTATCTTTATTTCTCTATTACATCCTTTTACATGAAAAAAATATTAGCTCGTTTAAGAGGACCTATAAGATTTTAAATGAATTTTTTTTTTTTTTGTAAATTATTTCATATAAAATAATGATATAAAAAATTACATTTCAATGAGCATTACATATTGTGTTGCCAAGGTACTGATCCCTGATTGCTACAAAAGTACTCAGCAAATTCCCTCCTGTTATCAGTACTACTCTCTGCTCTACCGCGGATTTTATTTAAATTTTGGATTTGATTTTGCTCTATTTCTGCTCTCCACGAACCAGGCACTAAATTTCCATCTTTGTCTTCAGTATCGAATGTCCCAGTTGGTGCATAAAAAGCCGATTTGCTATTTCTTAGAAAGTTATGCACAGAAATTGCAGCTAAGGTTACTTTTGTCGCTTTTTCGGGAGACAATATCATATTTGTTCGTAAAACTCTAAATACGGCACTTAAAATTCCGAATGTGTTTTCAATAACCCTCCGAGCACGACAAGTTCTGTAATTAAAAATTCGTTGCCAAGAATTATTTGGGTAATGTCCGGGAAAGGGTTTAATTATATTTTCTTCTAAAGCGAAGGCGTCGTCCGCTATAAAAACGTACGGTGTCTTTTCTGTTCGACCAGGAAGTGGAGCTGGTTTTGGTATATTTAAAGAATTTGTTAGAATTTTTTTGTAAAAAGATGTAAATTTTAACACTCCTCCATCAGATATGCGGCCCTGTATTCCAACATTTGCGTAAAGAAATTTGTAATTTGCATCCGCAATACCCAAAAGGACAATGCTAAAGTAATTTTTATAATTGTAAAACATACTTCCCGAATTTGGTGGGGCTTGAATTTTAATATGTTTGCCGTCTAATGTCCCTAAGCAGTGTGGGAAATTCCATTTTTCATCATATTCTTTTGCAACATTTAGCCATTCATTTTCATTCTGTGGTAACTAAAAGTGAATGGTATAATAAGAGTTTAAATAAAGGTTTTATTTAAAAAATTTTTCTTACTTGCACTTCCTTTGCCAGAACTTTCACAAGAGCTTCACACACCGTATCTATAATATTGCATACTGAACTTTTGGACATTCTGTGCGTATACATCAGACTCGCGAAAGAATCCCCAGTTGCTAAAAACCGCAATGTAACAGCAAGTTGGTCAGCTGGTGGAATAGCCTCTCTTAATCGAGTGTCTTTTTTAATAATTAGTGGAGCAACTTTCGTTAGAAGGTTTTCAAAATCTTTGGTGCTCATTCTACAATAGTTTTTAAAACCTAACCCATCTTCTAATGTTAATTCATTGATTAACATGTTATAAGCACCGTGTGTTTTTCTTTTCTTTAAAAATTCTCGTTGCCACCATCTTCGATCTCTTTTGCGTGATTTACTTAAAATTAACAGTGTACACGTTGATAAATATAAGAATTCTTCTTCTTGCATAGACATGGTAGCCATTTTTACGTCATACTTGTATCTAAGTGTAAATTTACCTTAAAATGCTCAACAAAAATATACATTTTTTGTTTGTATGAGATAAAACACAATGTGTCAATTTGCTTTGCCAATTTAACATGTACTTCATACTTGTATCTTAAGTGTAAATTTACCTTTACACTTATTTGTATATGTTTGTTTTAATCGCGCGAATATCTGTGACTTCGCGCGAACACCAGTTCGCGCGAAGTCGCTTGCACTGTAACCGTAGCCTTAAGCGGCCCCTACACGCTCAATAATATTGTGCAATCAACTTGTGCAATTTATTGAACGCTTCTCCAGACAGTTCAATAATTTTGTTAAAGAAATTTGTGTAATAAACTGAATGCAGGAATTGTACTTAATTAAACTGTTGTTTAATTTTAAATATTAAGTGATAAAGATGTTGCAAAGCAATAAATAATTATTCTTGCAAATTAATAATTCATACTGGTTCAAATAATAGTCATCAAATATGACTACAGAATAACAAACAAATAAAGTAGTATTGCGCAATAATATCTACACAGCCTACAGACGTTACAATATTCATTCATTGCACAATATATTTCAAACTATTTTTGATCAACACAATATATTGTACAACCCTTCAATATAACTTACAGACGATCCATAATATTGTACAACCTCGGATTTTGTGCAATATTATTGAGCGTGTAGGGGCCGCTTTAGAAATAATCACTGGACTTGCCATTACCTAAGTTTAGGCTAAGCGCGCACTACGTTTTTTTTTCCGCTCGGCGTTTTTCCACAAAAGCTGAAAACGCGTCATCAGCGCGCACTACGTTTTTTTTTTCAGTAGCGGAATTGGCGGGACTTAAAATTATTTCGAAAATGGACGCTCATTAAGCTTGCTGCACTGGTGCTTTACATTAGTAATATGACGTTATAAAATTATAAATAATTTTAAAGTATGTAAAATTCTGAATGTTTTAATTTTAATACTTTTTTATTTTTAAAATATTATTAAGAAATAAAAAAATGATGCAATATTAATTATTAAAATATGTCAAACTTATGAACACATTTCCATTTTCTTCCACCATTTACATATTTTAGATAGTACTCACTCTTCTTTTTAAATAATTAAATTTGTAAAAATATTCATTCACCAAGATCTAAATTATCTTTTTTACCTATAATGCAGTCCAATTTATTAAATTAACTATTTTATCAAAATCAGGACGTTCGTTAAGCTTCTTTTACTGGGGCTTTACAATGGCAACAACATTATAAAATCAAAAATACTTTTTGTACGCAAAATTCTGTATAATTTAATAACTAAATAAATAAAAATACAAAACAATAAACATATTAAAACATTTTATTTTCAAGATACATAATTATTATAATTAAATACAAATAATTCAAAATTAATTATTAAAATGTCAAACTTATGAATGGATTCTCATTTTTTCCCGCTTTTCCCATTTACATATATAACAAAGGATTTAACCAATCTTCTTTTCAGATAATTATATTTGTAGAAAGATTTATTTACCAAAACCTAAATTACCTTTTTTATCTGTAATGCAGTTAATTATTTTTTAACAAACTTCTCGCCAAAAACATTTACAATATTCTTAAATACCTTAATATTAGAATTTTATCCAATACTGGGGGGCTTTTGTCTATTTCATATATAATTTTCTTCGTCAAATTTTCTATTAAAATTCCAAATCTGGCGATACTTTGACTAAAATTTTATTTTACATACATTTCTGTTGTGTATTAGTGCATCATAATATGATACATAACCACACTAATCAAAAAAACCGCTTGCTTATTTACGCAAGTGCGCGTGTTGTCATATATTTATACGTGTTACAAAAATGACGCGTTTTTTTTCCAGCAAAAAAAAAAATGTAACTTTTTGCGTTTTTTTTTTTCCGCCGCTGAAAAAAAAACGTAGTGCGTTCGCTTATATGGAGTATAATGCTTCACATTTTTTTGCTGAAAAAAAACAGCGGCGGAAAAACGTAGTGCGCGCTTAGCCTTAGGGATACCAAAATTGACGCTTTGGAAGTGTGTATAGGGGTTCACTAAAAGTTCAGTGGTGTAGATTTTTTTTTAAATTTTATTGATACTAGGTACTAGGTATAAAAATAAGTTACATAAATTAGTCACTATATGTAAATATGTCTGTGTAATCAATGTTTAATACATATATAATATAAATTTGAATACACTATTCGAAGAAGGTTTCCAATACGGACGTCCAATTTTGTTGACCCAAATATTCTTCGGTTTATCATCCTTTGGAAATCTTTAAAGTATAACACAAAAATTATAACATAATTCCAAATTTTTTGTGTCTTTTTGAATATGCTGTTTATTGAGTACATGTCAAATTTTATTTATTTTACTATAAAGTTATGAAAAAGTTATTTGTAATTAAAAATATGTATGTCTGTCCACATATACTTTCCCGATATGTACTTTACAAATGTAATTTATTATGTCTACAAAAATTAACTACGCCACTGGTACATTAATGTCATCTATCAGTCAACATAAAGTCGATGTGAACGATTAAATTTGACTTAATACTTACTTGTGAAATGAAATTCCAGATTTTTGTTTGGAATCTTTTCCACTTTCACTATTACACATCTTTACAGCGCAATAAACCATAATTATTCGTATTGCTTTATTTTGAAAAAAATAATTTGTAATACTGAATGTTTACACATTTTTAATAGTATTACCGTGGTTACGACATACTCAAAGCTTCACCGACATACCTATATACAGCTAGGTGGAAATAATTATGTCTAAAAGCGATTTTAAATTTTAAATAGAATGCTTGTAGCTTGGAGTCATTTCCGCCATTAATTAAAATAACCCTAGTAACCAGTCCTGTCGTCAGAAATTTGGATCAGATTTACGTCCATCTGCGCCGTTTCTGACGAATATACAGACGGCAGAGTGTCGACAGAATCTAACGTCAGGAAAAAACAGCAGAGATACGTAAGTCTGACGAATAATTTTTATAATAACTCGGTCGACAGACTTACGGCAGGAAGACGGCAGCTACCTACTTTAAATTCTCCCCTCCCATAAGTTTTCAGCGGTTCTCATTTTCATTTTTTAATTGTGTTAATTCAAAGTGTCAGTTCTTTGTAAAAATTCTTGTTTCCATATATATATATATATATATATATATATACCAAAATATATATAATAAAAAAGATGAGAGTAGTTCTTATTATTAAACAAAACTGAAAAATTATAAGTTTTTTCAGTTATATAGTTTTATTAAACGTTTAAAAATAAAAAATTTTCTTACATTTTAAGGTTATTTTGTTACAGATTCAGTTTAAAAAAATCATGTAAGCTTATAAGCTTACATGATTTTTTGTCGACAGATTCTGTCGACAGTCTGCCGTCTGTACATATACATATTCGTCAGAAACGGCGCAGAGGGACGTCAATCTGACGAAGGGTAATGTAGACTAAGTACGTAGATCTGATGTCAGTCTGACGACAAGACTGGTTACTATGTAGGGAATAGTAGGTTGTGAAATATGAAATGTCGTTTTCCGACCATTAAGTCGATCATATAATTCAGAAAAATATCGACACTTTTTTAAACATTAGAGAAATATTTAAAAGCAATTCTCGTATTTTAAATGGAATTCTTGTAGCTAGGAATCAATTCGGCTGTTAGTTGGAATAACATTTAGTCGTGTAATATGAAATGTCGTTTTCCGATCATTAGGTCGATCATATAATTCAGAAAAATATCGACACTGTTTAAGCACTTTTTTTCAACAAAAAATTTTATACTCTACTGTGCTAGGTGTGTCATAGGCCGCAAATAAGAAAATCTAAATTCCAAAACATGCGACTTTTATTGCCAAAAACCATTCTTTAACATTTTTATAATTTATTGTAATTAACACATTTTTCTGGGAACCGGCGAGGTACTTTCGCAGCCCAGCACCGGTCTACGGACCGGCGGCTGAGAAACACTGACCTAATGCATTATTTCTGTAAATATTATCTATTATCTAAAATTTTATCTAGATAATAACGGTTAAATTATCTGTTATCTTTATCTAGATATTTTAAATTATGTTATCTATTATCTGCTATCTAGATAATAAAATTCGATATCTGGCCCAACACTGATTACTACCTATAGTAGGTAGATCAAAATAGGATTAGTATAAAATAAGTTTGGTAATTATACTTATGTAATAAAATCTTGTGGTTTAAAAAAAAACTGGACAAACTCTCATTGAAGACATAACTTTTTTATCCATTTTCAGAATGTTTATCCATGCTAATCAGCGACCAACCAATTCTTCTTTGTTATATTACGATTTTAGCAACATTTGTATATCATTCTTGGGACCTTCCACTGTTGCAACCAAACACACAACAATATACGTTCTTTTACTTTTTCGTGATGAAAATTCCATAATTTGAACAATTTTTATATACCGTAAAATGGATGACTTTGTGCCTTGTAGGGTGAAATTGTGACATCGTGTTTTGTTTTGATGTTTTAAATCTACTGCCAGAAAGGTTTACCACAGGAACAGCAGACACTAGTTGTATTTTACTCCGGTTAGTGCCGCATTTTAGCGGTGACTCGGCGAACCTCTTACTCACTCTACGTTTTAACTACAGTGGTTTGTTTAACCTGTTGGATTTTGTAAGTTTTCACAAACTTTGTAAACTTTGATTCGTAGAGCTATACACAACAGTTGGATGATAAATACAGGTAATTGTTTCAAATACTACGTTTCTTAGGATTACAAATATATAATTACAACGTGAATTGAATTATTTTTTCATAGAGCTATGTTAGTGTAACCTAAAATCTGCTACTTTATGGGGTAACTTTGTGACAGCTGTAGGCTGTCACAAAGTCATTAAATACCTATGGTGGCCTCCTAATACATTATTTCCTTTCTGCATTTCAGATTGTGAGATACAATATTATGCCAAGGAAATACAAAAAGAAACTGGGAGGCCGTACCTACAGAAACTACACTTCGCAACACCTCTAAGAAGCAGTAAATATGGTTGTAAGCAGACAGTTATCTCTTAGAGAAGCTTCTGAGAGGTACTTACTAACTCCTATACTTACCTAACTAAAACTAAATACTGTACCTACCTAAATTAAATAAATTGTCATGATACCTATAGGCTACGTACTAAGACACCACGCCCTTTGGCAACACATTTAGGCCTTACCATATCGTAGACAATATGACATTTGCAGTTCGTATCCAACCCATTATATTGTTTTGTTTAAGTTACAGCAATACAGTCGTTAAATTTCGACCTCATCATAATTTTACCTAGGTAAATACTACAGGTATTGCTTTGTTTTCAGATATAAAATCCATAGAAATACTACACACACCGGCATAATTAGCGGAACATAAAAAAATATAAAAACCTATTTATTAAACAAAGTTGGCGGTTTTTTTTTTCATTTTTACTTAAAATAATATTGAAGTAACGAATCAATTGACTTTCCATAGAATAGTTTTTATTTATTATTGATGCATTTCTTTTTAAGAGGTCTGTCACTTTCGAATTCAAATGCCGTTTCTTCTCAATGTGGTCGAGCTTCAAACTGCCGTAACTGAAGAATGGCAAAGACTGTCCCAGGAAACTATAGATAACATCATGCTGAGTATAGAAAAACGAATGTAAGCTTTGATAAGAGCACGGGAGAAACCAGGCGGGATTAAAACGCTGTGTTTGATTTTCTCTTTGTTAAATAATCTTTAACTTAAATTATTCTTAGACGACAAAAGATTCCAAAAATTTGCCATTTTATATGGTTACTTGTTTCGCTACCGAAAATAAAGGTATACCGACTTGTGAACATGTAATTTTAAGTGAATAATTAAATAAGATTATTATTTTCTTGAAATTAAATGGTTTGTTTGATTTTTACAGATATTTTGTATGTTCCGCTAATTCTGCCGGTGTGTATATGGCTCAAGACAAAAGAATTAAAGAAAAGAAGTTTAGATGATGCTACTGGTCCCAGTACACCAATGCTGGCAAAATCGCCCGGTGGGCAACCTATCTTCAGCCAAGAAGAAGAGGAGAGATTCATAGCTCATGCAGTGGCCATGTCAACATTTCGGTTGCCGATGACAACTTTTGACTTGAGAATTACCGTCAAGGCCTACTTAGACAGAACAGGAAGACTTGTTAAAAAATTTAGGAATAACTTTCCCGGCAGAGACTGGGCAATAAGTTTGTTGAGCCGTTACAGTAAAATAATATCACAAAGAACAGCAAAAAACATAACATATTCCAGAGCTGCAACAGATGAAAATATCATTGGAGAATTTTTTTACAACTTACAAGAAGAAATAAAAGACATTCCTCCTTCAAATGTGTGGAATTACGATGAGACCAACTTAGTTGATGACCCCGGAGCCAAAAAGGTTATCACAAGGCGAGGGGCTAAATATCCTGAGTGGATAAGAAATTCATCTAAAGCCTGCACATCAATAATGGTCTGCGGAAATGCTGCAGGAGAGTGTGCTCCGGTCTATGTGAACTATAAAGCTGAAAAGATGCGGTCAACATGGACTGAAAATGGTCCACCAGGAGCCCGCTATAACCGAACTAAATCCGGTCGGTTTGATCACAATGTGTTTGAAGACTAGTTTATATCTTTGATGTTACTAATTTTGAAGAAACAGGAAGGCGTGAAGGTGATAATCGGTGACAATTTGTCGTCTCATATCAGTTTAGAAGTACTCCGTCATTGTGAAGCCAACAATATCAAGTTCATTGCGTTACCTCCAAACGCTACACATTTGCTGCAACCCCTCGATGTTGCGTTTTTCCGACCCTTGAAAGGCAAATGGAGAGAAACCTTGGACAACTGGAAAACAACTCCTTCGGGCAATAGGTGTACAAACATTCCACAAGACGAGTTCCCTGGACTTCTTAAACAATTGTTTATAGGCATGGAAACAAACATGAAAGAAAACCTAATATCTGGCTTCCGTAAGACGGGCATTGTGCCGCTCAGTCGGGAAATGATAACCTCCAGACTCCCTAGCTCCACAATTGCTGAAAGTTTGTCCAGTTTAACGAGTTGTGTTAGCGACACCTTCCTTAAAGAATTGAAAAGACGAGGAGAGGAACTAACCAAACCCCAAGAAAAGAAGAAAAGACGGAAGAGGTTAAACGTTCCAGCTGGAAAAAGTATTTTGGCCTCAGATGTAGCAGAGATATTAGACAATGAAAAGAAAGAAAAAGAATTAAAAACAATGGCTAAGAAAAAAGGAAAGAGAAGTGAAAAGAAAAATAAGGCTCAAAAATCCAAAAAGAAACATGACTCGGAAGAAGAGGATACAGATATCAGTGACATTTTCTCCCTCAGAGACTCGGATGATAGTATGAATCTATTAGATCTCATTCAAGATGAGGAATCTGACCGTGAAGAAGACTTTTGCAAAACTCCAAATTCTCAGAGAAGTCTTCAGCAAAAGTCTTCAGATGATACTGCTAATTCTGATGGTTGTGCTAATTCACAACAATCTTAGTTGTTAAAATTTCAATAAAAGGATTTTAAAAAATAAATTTGGTATTTTATTTCAAATAATTAGTGCATACATTTTTCCTTTTTACATATTAATATTCAACTTTTTATTAAAACAGTTTCAACTGTTTTTAATTTACATCACCTTCTTGTATTATAAAATATATTTTCAATTATTATTATTATTAAATTCTAAGGATTCTATGACAATAAATAAAAAATATAGTGTTGCCATTTACATTTTACAACACACCCCCTCAACACATATTTTTTATTTCTTTTATTTTTGAGATAATATTTTATTTTTTTCTTCATGTAAAAAGTTTCACCCCCTTAATCTTTTATATCTTATTAATTTTTAAAATATTATCTCACAGTTTTACAAATTTATGTGTTATCTTCCCATGTGTTATTTTCTATCAATGTTCTCATTTCTTTTTGAATAGCCTCTTCCCATTTAATTCTGTCTGGTCTATTCATAGCTTCTTTATATGAAATTGGTTCTTCACAACTGAAAGATACAAAATTAGATTCATTGCTATCCAACGCAATTTCGTAATCATCCATCCACTTTGGCTTCCTTGATATTCTTTTCTCAAGTTGAATCGAACTTGATAACTGGTCTTGTTTTTCATTTGCTTCTTTCTGTTCTATGTTTGTCTGTTCTTCTTCTTCATTTAACTGTTCTTTTTCATTTGTTTTTTCCTGTTCTATATTTGTCTCTTCCTGTTCTTCATTTAACTGTTCTAACTCTTCATTTGTACTTGAACTTAATTGTATTAATTGTACTTCATCTGTATCCTTGTGAATATCTTCATCTGATGAATTTCCTTGTTCAGTAATTATTTCGTTTTGTTCATAAAATGAATTTATTGAACTATCAAGTTGATCATAATAATCTTCTTGTTGTTCTTGATTTTCTGCTATTTCCTGTTCTCGTTCGTTATTTTCTCCACCATTGTCTTGAATATCATAATCATATATTTCCCTTTCATCATCCAGAATATTAATATTTATGTTTTCAATTTCTTCTTTTTGTTTATTATTATCTGAGTTGTTAAAATTTATGTCGCATCTTTTTAAAATGTTTTTCACCTGTTGTATATTTTGATGGCCTAATTTTGCATGCCATTCTGACAACTGATTTGTCGACGCCGATAATGCATTGTCTGTACTATATCTAAATATCATAACATACATTTTACCTTCACGTCTTGCAATTGCGTGAACATTATTTTCTTTCATAAATTTACATTCTTGTGCTGTTGAAATCAACTGATAATTCTTATCCAGTGCAACACCCACTGAGAATAAATTAACTTTAAGGTTTGGTACATAAAGTACATTATTCAGTGTAGACGGTATCCAATTTTTACCATCATATGCCTCTAATTTTATGTTACCATAACCCACAGCTTTTATAACCGTTCCATCGCCAATCACAATGTCTTTTGGAATTATTAAATTCTTATAATTTGTAAAAAGTTTTTTATTAAAACACATATGCTCGGATGCACCACTATCTAAATACCAATGATTTAATTCTTCAGCTCTTGAAGTTAATGCACTTATTGACATTGACATAATAAATGCGTTTCGTTTAGCACTATTTGTGGAATCTGTATTGTCACTTTTTGATTCCTTATTTCTAAACCAGCACTTTTCTTCTGTATGTCCATATTTTTTGCACACGTTACATTTACCGTTAACTTTGTTACTAAAACGTTTAGCACGACAGTCTTTTTTAAAATGGCCAGTTTTTCCACAATTAAAACATTTTCTTTGCTGGCTTTTACTTTGTAATGCTATCTGTTTATTTTGTTCATCATGTGTAATATTTCTTTGTTCTTCAATCAATAATCTAGACGTTAATTCTGATAAATTTCTTTTTTCTAAAGGAACAGATTCCCAGGCAGAAACAAAATGACGGAAACTCTCTGGTAGTGAGCATAGAATTTTAGACATTACCATATTTTCCTGAATATCACCCTTTGCTTGTTTTATCTGACTTACTATATTTTCAATTTTGGCTAAATAAGTTGCCATATCTTCACCACCATATTTAATTTCAAAAAATCTCTGTTGAATTATATGTAATGACATATCTGACTTTTGTTCATAAATGGTTATTAATTTATTCCACATTTGTTTGGCTGATTCACAATTAATAACCTGCAGCATTACGTTGTTTGCTAGTCTAGTCACAATTATTCCTTGTGCTTTTGCATCTAGACGCATCCATCCATCAAAATTTTTGTCGTCCTTGGCTGGACATGGTGTCGTCCCATCCACCACACAAAATGCATTGATCGCTTTTAATAAAACTATTATTTGAAATTTCCATGTTGCCCAATTTCTAGCACCTTCTAACTTTATCGTTGACATATTTTCGTTATTACTTGCTTAACCGCAACTGTATTATCGGTATTATTTGCTTAACCGCAACTGTATTATTGGTATTATTGCTTAACCGCAACCACAATGTATTTGTTTTATTTGCTTGACCGCAACCACACTGTGTGTGTCTTATTATTTGCTTGACCACAAATTATTTGCTTGACCGCAACAAATATTTTTTTAGTAACTGCACTAATCCCACTAATCCTTTTTAACGTAAACTGGGCCCATAACCAGTTGTTAAAATTTCAATAAAAGGATTTTAAAAAATAAATTTGGTATTTTATTTCAAATAATTAGTGCATACATTTTTCCTTTTTACATATTAATATTCAACTTTTTATTAAAACAGTTTCAACTGTTTTTAATTTACATCACCTTCTTGTATTATAAAATATATTTTCAATTATTATTATTATTAAATTCTAAGGATTCTATGACAATAAATAAAAAATATAGTGTTGCCATTTACATTTTACAACAATCTTCAACAAGTACAAGCGATAAAGAGGCGGTTTTGTTCCATGTGGACCAATTTGTAGTGGTCAACTTTGAAGGTACCACGTACCCAGGAATAATAACTGAGAAAAAGGCTGATAAGTTCAAGGTTTCTGTAATGGAAAAAACGACGAAACATTGGAAATGGCCCACTACGCCTGATGAAATTTGGTACGGAAAGGAAGAAGTTCTCTATCCCATCCAGCCTCCCCGTCTTATGAAAAGAGGCATTTTTCACATTCCCAGGTTGAACTAAGTTAATTATATCAGTGTTTCTATGTAATAATATGTCATAAATAAAATGTATTTGGTTTGAAATTGTGAAATAATAAAAAAATTAAACATTATCTAATTGGTTCCTGAATAGTGCTGAAACAATTATCAATGCTTCATTTCTATTAAAAATTTATGCTGTTACCAGAAATAGGCAAAATATGCAAAAACTGTCACAAAGTCATCCCATTTTACGGTATTAAATTTGATTAAATTAGGATAAAATATATTTTGAATGACAAGTCATAAAAAAATTCACAATTGATTAAAGTCACAGAAGACATTCAAGTTCACTTCATTCATATGAAATGCACAAATAACCTTTCCGCAGTAGTTTATTTTTGGGCCACCAGATAGCATATCAAAATGCTCCGTTTTCAAATAGATAAGTTTGCGAATATTTAATAATATTCTATAAAAATTTATTTTGAACATAGTTTAATGTATATTCATAGTTTAATGTATATTATGTCTCCTTAATTCGACCCTCATAATATATCCACTCACATTTGCAAGAAAATTCACTAAAATTGTCAATTTTTTGCCGCGTCACAGTGCTGTTTTCCCCTAACTATTTGATTGAACGATTTGTTTACCAATAAATTGAAAGTGGGTATGTTTTTCATACTATTCTTATTAAGCATTGAGTTTGAAAATATACTCGAGCTCAGTGCTTTTAATGGGTATATTTTCAAGTATTGAACTACGCTTATTAAGCATTAAATATATACCCGGGTTCAGATACAATATTTTTTTTTTATTATTATTATTACTTCATTTTAAAGCAAGATAGGCAACTACAAAGGTATCAATTTCATTAATTTAACATTTACTTGGAACAAACTTTTATTAGGAAAGTAATCCTAGCGTAGACTTTCAGTGCTCTAATTAAATTTTGTAGAACTGAATGAGAAACAATATTTTTCAATTTCAACAGTTTCGATGTTGCTTAAATAAAAATGTCAAAATTATTAAATTTATGGCTTTAACAAGATAGTGTTGTCTTTTGTTATCAAATATATTTTTCTCTTTGTTTCCTTTGGCATGTTAACATGCCAATGGCACTTAATGGGTTAATCAGAAAATTTCGATGCTAACCACTCACTCGTATTTGATTATTTTTTGAAAAACTGCTGCTGATAATTGATGATGGATTAGTGAGTGGATTTGTATTGAATCTTCACGAGATTTCGCGTTTTTCTTTAAGCAAATATGAACAATTCTGAATTTTTGGAATTTTCGAGAGAAATTTCTCCCTTATTTCCAAGTGTTGCACCCTAGGGCTTTGGGGATTTACTACACTAGTGAACCTCTTTAAATACACGGAGACTCAGCCAAATCGGTGATCCACACAGTGTGACCTCTCCTTGTTAGTATATGTAATAAGGGTGCAAACATGTCATAGAGAAATCTCATATTTAATGAATTTTTTTCTTTAATAAAAATAAATATACATTTTACATACTAAGAGCATTCTTACTACTAAATTAATATTTCTATTCACTAAAAATAAAAATAACGTTACTTTTATTATTATTACTTATCAATTAATTTCTATCCTTTTCAGACAACTAAAATTCAACAAACTATGGAAACCAAAATAAATCAAATAAATTTTAAAATTAAAACAATTGAAATCTCATTTAATATACATTTAGTTGATATCAAATAATATTTTTTCAACCACTTGAATTGTAAGTTGTCGTTTACATAGCAGGTAACTTGACCGTAAGCAACATTTATCATACCGTTTTCAGGTTACTATAGTTACAAAAAATAAAAACGTTTACTTATCTTCCTAAGTAGGTAAGTATATACCCATAAAAAATGTAACATATCTTGTTGCATACAAACTAGGCAGCAACATATATTAAATTTTAGAAACATAAAAATGGCTTAGATGCAGGCGATCCTCGGAATTATGACTTACAATACAAACTTGGGAATCACAGGTTTCTTTAATTTTTATATATGTTGCAGAGTAGGTTCCCCTTAAGGGGGTATTCTAGTCTAAAAATGCGAAAAAATCGATTTTTCTTTTTTACATATTTTTAAAGTTCAGATCTTTAAGAATAAGTTTCTAAATGATTTACGGAAATTCGAATTATTTTCGGAGTTATGGTTATTTTTTCCTGTGCACTGTGTATCTTTCCAGTGTTAAATTCAAATTTTTAATATAAATTACTCGAAACTACTTTTTAGTCGAATTTTCTCCGAAAAATTAGACTTATACAGTCTATACGATAAGAGCTGCGAGAGGCGAGACCAGGGGCGCTATCCGTTTTCGGACCCGTAGAACACGATTATGTAAAAAAAAAAGATGTCTGATATATATATATATATATATATATATATATATATATATATATATATATATATATATATATATATATATTTTCCCGCAACCTTTTAATATGTGTAGGGCCCCCCTATGGAAGTTAAGAGATGAAATTTGGTAAGTGGGGCTTATTCCGATGCACAACAATACTATCAAAGTGGGGTCAAATTTTGGGCAAATTTTTTTTCGGACCCGACCTTTAAGGGGGTGGTGGGGGGCGGCAAAGCAATAAAACTTTTCCAAACCGGTTTTAAATAATGTTTCGGTCAATTATCTACAACATATCCAAAATTCAGCTTCCTAGGATCATATGGTGGGAGTAGAGGGGGGAAAAACGATTTTCGCTGGATCTAACAGGCCCCCAGCCCCCCAGAATTAACGTAGAGGGTTGAAATTTGGTGTGTTGATAAAGTTAGTACCTAGGTTGTGCTTTTTGGAGGTTTTAATATTTTACCCCCACCCCCCTCATTTTTAAGCTACAATTTCATGCATTTTCGACGTTTTCGAAGTTTGTACCACTCGCACAGGTCACCCGAATAAACCTAGAGGGCTGAAATTTTGTATTCGGATTGAGTTAGTATCAAGGGGGTGCCTTTTGGGGGTCTCGACTTTTAACCCCTACCCCCACCATTTTTATACCCAAAAGAACATGATTTTTCTTGTTTTTTAACAGTTTCGTTCGGGTCAAAATCTCCCCAAATAAACCTAGAGGGCTGAAATTTGGTGTACAGGTTAAGCTAATAGCCAGACACTGATTTTTGGAGGTTTCAACTTTTAACCCTTACCCCCACCATTTTTACGCCAATATTTCCTTAATTTTTTTGCTTGTTTTCTAACATGTCTAGAGACTCCATAAGGAAACCTAGAGGGCTGAAATTTTGTACGTGTATTCAGTTAGTATCCAGCTAGTACCTTGTAGGGAGTCCGCATCACTTTTCCCCCCACTTCTCCCATTTTTACATCGGAATTGAATGCTATTGTTAAATGTGTTTTAAAAGCATTATGTTTATTCTAAATACAAGTAGGCGAATAGTAATTTTAAAAAATTTAAAAAAAAGTGAACTTACTTTTATGACAAATGAAATACATACATATTAAGTAATTTAAAAATGTTATTAAAGTCACTGTTTATTTATAAATTAGGAATTTTGGATTTTTAGTATTTATAAAATAGAAATTTTGGATTTTTTTGGAAAGAAAAAATATCTTTATAAAGGCCTTCCAGTTTACTATTGAAGGTCCTTTTTTAATATTTAAAACTAAAACATAAAGGCAATTAGCGGATAAACATGGGCAGGAATGTCCTCGTACGAATTGTGTTGGCTTTTTTTCTGCTACCTGTTTTCGGCACAAAATTGAAATTTACTGAGATACAGCCCTTAAATACTTAAAACCTTTTTTTAAAGCCTCGATCAGCCGAACACTCATCACCAGTTTTGAAACCAACAAAATGACAATTCGGTTGTAGACTTTCAATCACATTTCGCTTGTAGACATTCAATACCGAAGATGAAGGGGAAAATTCGACTACCGTGATGGGGCCCCGCTGCTCACGGCGTTTTTTTCGATACGGTTGATATGATACCTCAAGTTCTAATGCACCGATTTACTTTAAATTTGGTACAGACCTTCGTAATGCTATCAAAATTGGTCCGACGTAGGGGTTTTTGGAATTTCTTTTTTTTCTATTTTTAAAAAATTTGAAAAAAGGAGGCGAAAAAATGTTTTTTTTTTTAAATGGACGCCATTTTGTGAAAAAAATTTACTTTTCCAAATCGGCTACTTCCAACTAATTCTACATCTTTGTTTATTAACAATTAACTAAAATTTTATGTTTCAGATCACCAGGAGGGTTGGAATCACGTCTACCAGAAGATATCTTTTTTTTTGAGTCCCTACTTTGCCGGCCTGTACCGATTTCAATTTGGAATTTCTTTTTAAATTTTTATACATTTTTATACTTTTCAAATATCAATAAAAAACTGTTAAAAAAATGGATACTAAAAATGTTTACTGTATTTTTTTTTTATTACGCCTGTAAAATCACTTCAAAATCGAGCCTCTAGACTAGAATACCCCCTTAATAAAAATATCAAAAGGCGGGGCGCTATTCGTTTTCATTTTCGAAAAAAAATAATTTAGTTTTCCATTAACTTTTGTACACTTCTTATAAGAATAATTTAATGCCTCTAATAACCCCCATCATAGCGACAAAGCGCTGGCTCAGTAAACCACAGGTCGAGGGTTAGGATTCGACCTAGGTGAATGTTATACCAATATTTTTTTTCTTTTTTGTTGATTTATTTTAAATATGTAAATACATAGTTACATTTTTTAATTAACAAAAAAATTAACTCGTTAATGTCTCAATTTCTTATATCACTCTTTATTATTCTTGTACCTTTACATACTTTTTTTTTAATAATTATCATATTGAAATATTAGTAGTTATAATAAAATAAAAATTTCATAATCGCCAAATAAATAAAAAAAAAAATTTAGTAACAATTATATTTATTTAAAAAAAAAAATGAAGATGGTACTTTAGGGTATTATAAGCGACTAACTATATTTCATTATTTGAGTCGATGAGTTTCAAAACCATCTAATTGACACAACTAAAAATTTTCAGGAAACACAAAAAACTGTTTTCTCACTTATAATAATAATATTGATGTGGTTTTTACCATTAAATTTTTAGGAATAATCATACAGTTCTTATAAAGAAATAATAACAACGATACCACTCATCAATAATTAGTAAATAACGATTAAAAATTACAATTAACTACTTTTGCAGCAGTAACATTAACAATTAGACACTTTTGCAACAGTTTATTATTCTTTCAATAAGTTTTAAATAAAACAACATTCGTACAAATCTATCTATTTACATCGTACAACGTTGTTTTTATTATAACTTATGAAAACTAAGATATTTTCTGATAATTTAGTAGAATATTCTCCTATAAAATAAGTCTCTTTACTGTAATTTAACAGTAAAATTCAAATCAGAACCACAATGTTTCACACAATTTTATTTTGCACACATTCGCAGCCTGTTATATTTGACAATTCCACAAGTTTCTTTGTATTTTTTTCTAGTTATTCCAATAGTAAATATTTTCTTAGAGAGAGTAATAAAATTATCACATAAAATTATTTGATCTTCTGCAGGCCCTGCAGTGCTACATATTGACTACCTAACTATGGTTTATTTCAGTTAAATTTAACCATGCTTCGCCACTTTGAATTTAAATAATTTCCGTTTTCTTGGCTTTATCTCTTTCATTATTGCATTTATGTAAATTTTAAATTTGCAGTTTATTTTTAGAAAAGAATAGAAAATTGATTTGTTTCGAATATAAGATTTAATTTTTTAACGAAAACTCATGATTAATTGTATCTGAAACGAGGTATAGCTATTTTTGTTCCAGGTTTTTCTAATGACGCCATTTTTATATAAGTAATTAGATAGTTTTGCAACTGGTTTGTGTTGTTTGCAACGCCATGTTTTTTCAGTTGGAAAATATTGCAATTAGTTAATTTTGAAACAGTTTCGTATTTTTGTCATTAAAATTAAAGGGGAAAAAGTTGACTTAGCACCGTCTAGTTGGTATTTTTTGGTGCAATTTATCCTCCTGAATAATAAACCGTATCTAACTCAATTTTGAAAAAATCGTCAATTAGATAGTTTTGAAACTCAGCGACTCATTTAACAGTTAAATAAAATACTCAAATTTAAAATTATTCGCTCTCTATATCAGATGTATGTATACCCTGTTTCAAATACAATTGATTATGAGTCAAAGTTAAGAAATTAAATAATTCTTATATTCAAAACAAATCAATCTTCTATTCTTTTCTAAAAACAAACTGCAATTTTAAAATTTACGTAAGTGCAATAACGAAAGAGATACAGCCAAGAAAACGGAAATTATTTAAATTCATAAGTGATGAAGCATAGTTAAATTTAAGTGAAATGAACCCTATTTTAAAATTTTCAATTACGCAATCGTTCGGGTGCTACGTATCATAAAAGCATTGGAAACATAAAATTTTGTCACATTCTGCACATTTTATGAAATTTATATATTATTAACGAGTTAATTATTTATTAATTAAAAAATTTAGCTATGTATTTATCTAAAATAAATATATATATATATATATATATATATATATATGTATATATATATATATATATATATATATATATATATATATATATATATATATATATAAAATATAACATTTATCTACGCTGGTATCGCTAGTACCATATTATTCGGATCCGAATCCTCGACCTATGGTTTACCAAGGCAATGCTTTATCACCAGACTATGAGGGGTGTTATGGAGAAAATTAAATTATTCCTATACACAAAAATTAATGGAAAACTTTAAATTAATTTTTCTCGAAAATGAAAACGAATGGCGTCCTGCCGTCTTATATTTTTATTAAGGGAACCTACTCTACAACATACATAAAAGTTAAAGAAATCTGTGATTCCCAACCCAAGTTTGATACTCGCCTTGACAGGCCTTATCCACACTACCTTTCCGCTCTTGGTACGATATCGCTACGCTACACAAGAAACAATGAGTGTATTCACATCGTGACTCCGATATTAGTCGCGGTACGCTCTCGCTCCAATACCAATACCACTCAGATAATATTTTACGGAGCGGTATCAGACCTATATCGATAGTGTGGACACTTTTGGTTCCACTCCGCTTCGAGAGATGGGCAACCGGGAGAATTCCCGATGGGAATTTTTCCGTCGCCCATCTCTAGTGGTACATTTAATATATTCTATTTACCTAATCTGTATACTGATCACGCATATGCCGTTGTATATGTACGTAGAGATGAGCGGTGGTAAAATTTCTATCGGAAATTTTCCCGGGAATATTGTCATTTGGATAATTATTGGGTATTTTGCCCATGCCACCTTCGGTTGCATTCAGTTGTTATGAAAAAATATTTGCATCGAACTGAGACCGAACTGGGAGCGTACCAAGAGCGACATTATAATATGAATGGAGAACGAATAGGTGCCAGCATGGTATCAGTACTGTCATATGAACACAAGATTATATTGGAACGAGACCGGAGCGGGAGCGTATCGATATCGGCACTATAGTGTGAATCGGGCCTTATTAAGTTCTGGAAGTGATGTAATTCAATCACTTTTTCCATATATTTTTATATAAAATGAAGAAGTTACATTCTTCAAGGCCTTTTTGATATAATTAAAATTGCATTTAAACATTATTGCAAAAATTTAGTTTAAAAAATGTATCTATTTGAGTTTGTTTAACTTATTGGTTTCAAGTCTACCAACGTAGTAAA
This sequence comes from Brachynemurus nebulosus, assembly GCA_035578155.1. NCBI lineage: Eukaryota > Metazoa > Arthropoda > Insecta > Neuroptera > Myrmeleontidae > Brachynemurus > Brachynemurus nebulosus. Next base: position 4,492,390 of record JAPWDM010000028.1, read on the forward strand.
AGTACTGTAATCGGTTATCTGAGATGAGAAATTGTATTCCTTCAAAATTAAAACTTTCTGAACAATTTTTGTCCGTTAACTCTTCCAACGCACATAACTTCGAAACTATTCCATCAATTTTGATGCAATTTTTAGACGTTAAGGTTCGTATTGTGGCAGATACGACATTTTTAAAAGCATTTGTATACACAGACGATTAACGTGCTATCGTAATAGTTACAGACAGTGGGTTAGATAATATATACATAACTTTGAGTTCCTTTGTTTACTGAAAATAGTGGCATCCTCTAAAGTGCGCAGGTGTAAAATTTCATTAAAATTGGTTCACGCGTTTCTGAACAGCATTAAAAAATGCGATTTTTTAAATAAAATTTGAACTCCTCTCATCTGTAAACGGTACATTTTGGTACATAAGTAAGTTGGGTTAAATCGTCTTTTTTTGACGTCTAAAATACGTCAAATACGTGGTAGCTCTATATCCCAGGAATTTTGGTATACCATGTATATCAGTAAAAAATAAGTGACGTAACTTGAAACAAATGGCGGTATACTTAGTAAACAATGTCAAAATATTATTTGACGTAGCTCAAAACGATCTGAGTCGAAGATTGCTTTGTACTCTAATAATTAAAAAATTCTCGAGGATGTTATTTAAAAAATTTATCCAGAATTGAAGACTAGTGTAAAATACACTTACGAACTAATACAAGGTATATACGTGGTTTTCTCTGTGTATTATATCAAGTGAACGTATTGAAGATTTGACGTATGTAATATGACAGTAAAAATTAATTTATACGTACAAAGTATAAAACTTCCAAAAAATAAATAAATAATAGAATAAAAATAAATAATCGCAATATAAAAAATATTCTAAGATAAATAAGCATCATAAAAGTTGAAAGATGATGAATTGATGATACACTGATATAATATGTACTTGCGCATTATGTACATTGTCATCGTACACACTACATTTTATGAATCGATTTTACTGTATGTAATATGTATATGTACACCACAGAATACAGAAACCAACTTCCTATCTCTATACTAGCGATACCAGCGTAGATAAAAAATCCCCACTCACATATTATGTACATAGACTGATCTTGCGCTTGCATATGTGTCATATGTGTATGTGTGTGAGTGTCATCAGTCATCACCAGGTCATCACTTATACCTCGCGTATAGCTCGACCATAAAAAAAAGTAGGTCAAATAAAAAAAAAACCAAGTTGGATTTACACTATAATATTTTTATAAATGGATAAGTGATAAAGTAGATAGATCAAATGTGTTATTAAAAATTTAACACTTTTCATATTTATAAACGTATAAGATACATACTTACTAATTACATTTAAATAAATATCCATAAATAGTTATATAGGTACTATTATTATTAAAATAATACTGAATTCTGAAAAAGTTTATATCAAACTAGATTCATTAATGATCTTTAAGTTACATACAATTTTTGCATGGTAGTATTCAAGGGTTGAATAATTTTTATTTCTATTAAATTCATTGTTAAAACTATACACAATTCCAGGAAAATAAGTGTGGTTTGAATAAACAGCTGCCACTAAGGCTGCCTGTACACGATCAGTAATACTGTCAGTATTTACTGATAAAAATAATGAATCATTATTTTTATTACTTCAGTATTTTTATGATACCGTACACTATCATTATTTTCTTCAGTATTTTAAAACAAACTGTTAAGTTTAATTTTTCGGAATTTTTAAATTAAAAAAATTTTGGAATTGTTATTATTATGGAAGAAGCGTGTTTAGCTACAGTACTAGCCGTACTAGCGTTTGTAACTCAAAACAAGAAAACAAAAAAGAAAAAACGTTATGTTCGTTATGTTTTTTCTAGCTAGCCATACATATACGCATGTATGTACATACGGTACATATCGTACATATTGTCGTACACACGAATCAATGCTGGCTTTATATATATATTTTAATTTTTGTTTTGAGTTACATTGAATAATCTTTTAAATTTTTTTATATAATATTTATATATTACATTATATATATATATATATATATATATATATATATATATATATATATATATATATATATATATATATATATATATATATATATATATATATATATATATATATTATAGCTCAATTAGACTATGATTAATTGAGCTAAAATTATAGCTCAATTATACTATAATTATATTAAATTACTACTTACACCTGTATAACGTGCAGTTCTTTCAACTGGCTTATTGTTAGAAACGTCATAAAATAAACGATTATTAGTTTTTTCGTCCTCACAAACATTGAGCATATTCAAAATAATTTCACGTTATTTATATATAATTATCGATAAAGATATTAAAGATATATATATATATATATATATATATATATATATATATATATATATATATATATATATATATATATATATATATATATGTTTGTAAGGACCGAAAAACTAATAATCGTTTATTTTATGACTTATTTTATGTTTCTAAGTCAGTTAAAAGAATTGCACATTATACCGGTGTAAGTAGTAATTTAATATAATTATAGTTTAATTGAGCTATAATTTTTTAAAGTCAATTAAACATTTTATCTCAGGTTTCTGTTAGCACTGTATTTAAAATAAAACGCGAAGGAAAAAAACGTGCCCTATCTGATCCATCAGCATCATTACCATCACCCAAAAAGAAGCGATGTCATTTCACGCACAGTCGAGGATTTCTATGTTATTAAAAAAATTGTGCCAACGCTATCGAAACTATTACCGGGTTTGAGAGAAAAAATTAAATTTAATTATTGTAAAGAAACTCTCCGTAAAGTCTTAAAAGAAATTGGATTTTTTTGGCGAAAGTCTCAAAATAAAAGGTCCATGTTAATGGAAAAACCGGAAATAGTTGCTTGGCGCGGCGAATTCCTTCGAACAATAAAAAAATTTCGCAATGATGGAAGAAATATTGTCTACAGGGTGTAAAACAAATAACTTTCGTCCTTTTGTGGGGTTACTCATAGCACCCTGTAGACACTAAAACCGCAAGAATTTTTTCGGAATTAACAGTTGCGTCACCCCTCAAAAGGATAAGTTATTTCCTTTACACCCTGTATATAATATATACACACACACACACACACACATATATATATATATATATATATATATATATATATATATATATATATGTACATATGTATGTGTGTATATATTATATACAGGGTGTAAAGGAAATAACTTATCCTTTTGAGGGGTGACGCGACTGTTAATTCCGAAAAACTTCTGCGGTTTTAGTGTCTACAGGGTGCTATGAGTCACCCCACAAAAGGACGAAAGTTATTTGTTTTACACCCTGTATATTGACGAAACATGGGTGGACAGTAATTTAACATTCGGTAAGTGCTGGAACAGTGCAACAGTTTTTGGCATACAAACAGGAGGATCTGCGTCAAATAGGTTAGTAGTGGTAAGTGCTGGTAACCGAAATGGATGAGTGGAAGACTCTGTGTTGGTATTTAAGATCAACACTACTGCGGGCGATTACTCGGATCAAATGAACAGCCAGAATTTCGAAAAATGGTTAGTAGAAAAATTAATCCCCAATCTCCCACCACAATCCGTGATTGTAATGGATAACGCGGCTTACCATGGTAAACAAATTAATAAGCCGCCATCTTCTAATTCTTCTAAAGGGGAAATAATGGAGTGGCTGAGCCACAACAAGATCGTATTTGAAGAAACTCAAAGAAAATATGAGTTATACAATCTTGTTGTGGCAAATAAGCTCCTTCTAAAAAGATTTCAAGTTGACGAAATTCTGGCTAAAAATGGACATACTGTCTTGACGCTACCGCTTTATCACTGCGAGCTAAATGCGATCGAATTAGCATGGGCTAAAATTAAAAAGCTGATCCGAGAAAATAATGTAGATGGAAACTTTAATTTCACGGCGTTGAAAGTATTGGTGGATGAATCAATAAAAGCTGTGACCGAAAATGACTGGGTAGGATACTGTAAACATACGGAAAAAATTGAAGAAGAATTTTGGAAGAAAGATTGTCTAATGGATGATGTGTACGACAATTTTATCATTAATTTGGTGAGGTGAAATTGTGTTTTCTTTTGAATATTTCTATTAGCTTATATATATAGTAATAATAGTCGGCCAGAATTCTAATAAATACTTGCTGTTATTTTGACATTTTATGAATATAATCAAATTTTTGATGTTATAAATATTGACATTGACGTTTAATTGCTTCAAACTGTGATGTCACTATAGTGTGGTGTTTTTCCCGCCTCTTTCTCATTTAAAATTGTAGGCTTATTTTTTTTGATGATTTTTTACAGAATCTGTCGAAAATAAAAAAATCACTTAATTGATATGGAAAAGCAATGCTATTAGAATATTTTTAGTCGAATTTTCTCCGAAAAATTAGACTTATACAGTCTATACCAGGGGTGGGCAAACGGTCGATCGCGATCGACCGGTCGATCGCAGACATTTTAATTAATTTACTAGATTAATTTAAAATTTTTTAATTTAAAACGTGTACTTATAATTTAGCAGACGATGAAACATGAATTTAAATCAAAATCTTAAACGAGGGAACGACAACCTGCAAAACTGTGGGTAAGATCAAAATCGAATTTAGAAGTGGCGGCTCGACATGTTACGATTATTTAAATAATCATTTTCAAAAGCGAAGAAGACAAGCAAAAAATCAAAATGGACAAAAACTAAATATAAGTTTCGATGACACGATAACATCGCCCAAAAAATGAATAAAAATCAGCAAAAAAGTCAAATAAACAAAAGAAAGTAGACAAACCGGTTTGGATAAGGAGAACAGTCAAAAAATATACCTTAAAAATATAAAAAAGAAAAAAAGAAAAGAAAGTTTTTCTTCCTTTTTGACTTTTTATATTTTTATTTTTCGACTGTTCCCGTTTTCCAAACTTTCGAAAAGACGAAAATAAAAAAGTAAATTAAAAAAAAGAATGGAAAACAACTGTGGAAAAAAGGAACTAAAAAGATGGAAACCAGAAGGAATAGAAAAACAGAACTTTCCAAATTTTAAATTGGTTCTTCTTCTTTCTTTTGTTTATTTCACTTTTTTACTGATTTTCATTCATTTTTTAGGCCATGTTATGGTGTCATTGACACTTATATTTAGTTTTTGTCCATTTTGATTTTTTGCCCTTGAAAATGATTATTTAAACAATCGAAACATGTCGAGCCACTACTTTTACATTCCATTTTGACTTTAGCCACAATTTTGCAGGTTGTCGTTTCCTCGTTTAAGATTTTTATTTTTCTCCACCTGCAGTTGGAATAATTATAATTATACATGAATTTAAAATTAAACATGTAGGTATCTATTCTACACTTGACATGACGAATTACAAAGTACTAGAGATGAAACGGATAGTAGTTTGGCCAGATACCGGATACCGGATATTCGGCAAGCTTCAAGGCCGGATGGCCGGATATTCGGCAACCGAATATTCGGCCTATGACCGCTGTCTAATAGGACATAGGCTGGTGGAGAATCAAACTAAGAGGTCCTTGGAAAACGTGTCTAAATGTCAAGTAAAGTGGGATACAATTCAAAATTAATGTAGGTATATACAGAGTCCCTATAATAAATAGAGTCGTGACATTTGTGCTGAACACTGATTGGTTCCGGCATTTTCTGTCCACAGTTTCCGTAAAATACATTAGAAATAAATTAGATATTAACAAAAATCATTTAGATGTTATATTCAAACTTTGTTTCTTTAATTATAAATAAATCGTATTTGTAAACTATTGTGGTATGTTTTATCTTGTGTTAATGAGTTGAATTTCTTTTAATATTCGGTATTCGGTCGGATAGTGGGTTACTATTCGATATTCGGCCGGATAGTAAAATTTGGCCGGATAGGCCGGATACCGAATAGTTACCGGATATCCGTTTCATCTCTACAAAGTACCACTAAAAAAAAAAAAAAAATTAAAAATTTGATCCCAAAAATTTATTAATCATTGCACATTACATCTCGTATTAAATTATTATTGCAATGAAAATTTGGAAATATGACAAAGATTAAATTTCCGTAGTGGGCCTTTGAAGATACTTTATTCGTTTTCAATTTAATCCATTTTTTGGAGTTGATCGCACATAAATAAGAAAAATTAATGTCGATCATAAGAGTATTAAGTTTGCCCACCCCTGGTCTATACGATAAGAGCTGCGAGAGACGAGAGTAGGGGCGCTATCCGTTTTCGGACCCGTAGAACACGAATGTGTAGAAAAAAAAATGTCTGATATATATATATATATATATATATATATATATATATATATATATATATATATATATATATATATATATATATATATATATATATATATATATTCCCGCCACCTTTTAATTTGTGTAGGGCCCCCCTATGGAAGTTAAGAGATGAAATTTGGTAAATGGGGCTCATTTTCGAGGCACCTCATACTATCAAAGTGGGGTCAAATTTTGGGCAAATTTTTTTTCTGACCCGACCTTTAAGGGGGTGGTGGGGGGCGGAAAAGCAATAAAACTTTTCCAAACCGGTTTTAAATAATGTTTCGGTCAATTATCTACAACATATCCAAAATTCAGCTTCCTAGGATGATTTGGCGGGAGTGGGGGGGGGAACGATTTTCGCTGGATCTAACAGGCCCCCAACCCCCCAGAATTAACGTAGAGGGTTGAAATTTGATGTGTTGATAAAGTTCGTACCTAGGTTGTGCTTTTTGGAGGTTCTAATATTTTACCCCCACCCCCTCATTTTTAAGCTACAATTTCATGCATTTTCGACGTTTTCGAAGTTTGTACCACTCGCACAGGTCATCCAAATAAACCTAGAGGGCTGAAATTTTGTATTCGGATTGAGTTAGTATCAAGGGGGTGCCTTTTGGGGGTCTCGACTTTTAACCCCTACCCCCACCATTTTTATACCGAAAAGAACATGGTTTTTCTTGTTTTTTAACAGTTTCGTTCGGGTCAAAATCTCTCCAAATAAACCTAGAGGGCTGAAATTTTGTGTACAGGTTAAGCTAATAGCCAGACATTGTTTTTTGGGGGTTTCAACTTTTAACCCTTACCCCCACGATTTTTACGCCAATATTTCCTTAATTTTTTTGCTTGTTTTCTAACACGTCTAGAGACTCTCTAAGGAAACCTAGAGGGCTGAAATTTTGTACGTGTATTCAGTTAGTATCCAGCTAGTACCTTTTATGGAGTCCACATTACTTTTCCCCCCACTTCTTCCATTTTTACATCGGAATTGAATGCTATTGTTAAATGTGTTTTAAATGCATTTTCTAAATACAAGTAGGCGAATAGTAATTTTAAAAAATTTAAAAAAAAGTGAATACAATTTTTTAACAATTGAAATACATACATATTAAGTAATTTGAAAATGTTATTAAGGTCACTGTTTATTTATAAATTAGGAATTTTGGATTTTTATTATTTATAAAATATAAATTTTGGATTTTTTTGGAAAGAAAAAAAATCTTCATAAAAGCCTTCCAGTTTACTATTCAAGTTCCTTTTTTAATATTTAAAAATAAAACACAAAGGCAATTGGTGGATAAGCATGGATAGAAATGCCCTCGTACGAATTGTGTTGGCTTTTTCCCTGTTAACTGCTATCGGCACAAAATTGAAATTTACTGAGATTCAGCCCTTAAAAACTTAAAACCTTTTTTTAAAGCCCCGATCAACCGGACACTCATCATCAGTTTTGAAACCACCAAAATTACAAATCGCTTGTGGACTTTCAATTACATTTCGCTTGTAGACACTCAATACCGAAGATGAAAGGAAAAATTCGACTTCCGTGATGGGGCTCCGCTGCTCACGGCGTTTTTTTTAACTTCAGTCAAGTACCCTATTTTCAAAATCGGCTGGGTAATTTATTTTTGGTATATTTGGGACCCAAGACCCCGAACGGACTTTGTACAACATAGGGCTATCCACCTAAAATAAGTTAGTTCTCTAGCAATAAGAAAATTTTGAGAATCGGTTCGGTAGCTTATTTCTGGTGTTTCCGGATCTGCAAGATCCCGGTGCACCTCATTTATACACCACCTATCTATCTATCTATCTCTCTCTCTCTCTCTCTCTATATATATATATATATATATATATATATATATATATATATATATATATATATATATATATATATATATATATATATATATATTCTTGCATTGAAGTGACGTCCATCAATTGACCATTTGCATTTAATGTGACGTCTGGGTACAATGTGGCGTCCGTATACGGACGTCAAATCCACCTGATGTGTGCAATCGGTTCAGTGACTGATAGGAAGTAATAACTGAAAATTTGAGACGAACGTCATATAATAGGAGAATTTGAAAAATTTGTATATTTTTAGTTCAGCCATTTACCACGAGGACAGATAGCGCCACACACGTACGTATATTCAACTGTATATTTCACATTCATGTCCCAGCGGATGTGACTACATTTGTAGCGGCAACCCTGTTATAGGCTATATCGGCTATGCTATTTGAGTTCGTTTTTTAAATCTACTGTGAACTGTACTCTTTAAGTTCTGATTATGTTTATTTTATTTCAGTACGATACACCTTTTTTATTAATAATAAGGATTTAATTCCTATCGTACTGGCAAACTTATAGTTCAAATAATATACTTAAGGTATTATTCAAAAACTATTAATATTATATGTTCATTTCTTCATTTTAAGATATTTGTTTTTGATATGCAGAACTGAAGAAGCAACGTGGTAAAATTTTAATTTAAAATGTGGCAAGCTAATTCATTAAGTTAGAAACGAATTTTAAGCGAAGAGTATGTAAATAATTTTATTTCTTTCCAATAAAAATTACAGTTAGTAGATCACAGTCAATCAATCCGTAAGCCGTTAAAAAACTTAAATATAGAATATTTTTTGTATCGAAGTTATTTTTTAAATATCAAAAAGGAATTGATTTTGCTATTACAGATATTCTGTTCTATATGTAATTCGAAAATTAGAGTCCATTTCTGGAAGCGATTAGAAGTAAAAAATACTTTTTAAAATAGATGCTAGTCGTCAATGGCGTCATGACGATGCTCGGAAACTTTTCGAAATTAAAACTTAATATTCTTCAATCTATTGTAAACCGTTTGTAGATATTTATAGCACCCTTTTTTCATTTGTAGCCCTTTAATTAATTTGTAATTAACAATTAAAATTTAACACTGAAGTTAGCAATTCTGAAAAATTTTCCATTATATTTGTCCTATGTTCAAAAATCTGTTTTCATCCTGTATGATTATGTTTTATTAATGTGAAATTTTTTTGTGCACAAAATAAAATTTTGAAAATTTTATGTCTCAATGCAAAAATAGCTATCAGATACACAGTGTGGCTCACCTTGTCAGATAATCGATAGACCAATAAACGTCTTATATAGACTGAATGTACTAATGAATAAATGAAGCCACAAGATACACCAAGATACGACCAAATGCTACTTTGTAATATTGTAATCAATGCATTAATCGTGGTTTCCGTAATAACAATTTTTAGTGCCTTCACAAATAATTATTTTCAAAATATAACATGGATAAAAATTATATCTTGCAATAAATATGGCCCTGTTTATTGAACAATAAACAATACATTAGGTTCCTCATATTACACTTCGTTAGATGCTTCAGTAAAATAACCTACAAACTGGATCTACGCGCTGTATATTTACTACAATTTAATAGTGTTCACTGATTACTTTTTCCAGAATATTTCTGCTTCAAATTTATAATAAAAGTAAAGCCGTATCAAAATAATTTTCACTGATCAGTGAATATTAAACAAAATAAGTAACTTAGATAATTATTCATAGTGTCCGACCGAAATTTCGGTTTCGGTTTCGGCCAGTTTCGACGCAAAATTGGAGTTTCGGTTTCGGCAGCAAGAAGGCCGAAACTACGACCGAAACCCCAGAGTACAGAGGTAATGCAACTATCTCTCATGAAATCTGCAGTGTGCAGTTCTGTGCAAGTTAGGCTACTTAGTAGTCACTCTTTCCGTAGAAGTGGATGAGTGTAGGTTAATCACAAGTAAATTGTGCTAATTGTTGTTGGCATTGTTAGAACCCCCACACGGAGCCATATACATGCGTTGTAGTATCATACATATGTATGCGACAACACGGCCAACATACCTCCGATCACTCACACCAAGACAGATCACCGCATAAATACAAAGTAAACCTAGTGCCCGTATATAACATATTTTCTATCCTTTACTGGTTACAGTTAGTGATGGGTCGCACATGTGCGAGTCACTCCAAAAGAGTGACTCCTTTAAGTGTGCGGTGTGCTGTGCGACTCTTACAAAAGGAGTCATTAGCACAGTCCGCCATTACTACACATGGAACATAACTGAGCACATTTTTTTTCTATACATGCTATACTCAACTGGACATCAGATTAACATATGTTGCATATTATGGCACAAACAAAAGATTTCAACTTTTTCAAAAATGAAGAAGATGTATGTACTAATTTATGGATTCCTACTTCCTGGGTTGACATTTGACAAATTGTGTTCCAGTTTATAATTTTTAAAAATATTTCATATGAATTGAACAGTATAACTTTTTTACATATTATATGTTATTTTATTAATATGTCCGAAATATTGTACAGAAAACTACTCCCGCAGAGTAAAGAAGTAGTAAATTTTATTTTATTTAATACAGACTTTAAAATGTACCTACTTAAAAGGACAAATAAAAGACAATAAAAGGAAAGGACAATAAAAGAAACGACGGAGCAATAAAAGAAAGGACAGCACAGCACCTATACCACAATAAAACACTGTGCTATGTGCTCCAGAAGAGTTGTGATTCGTTTCAAACTATCGCACACAACATGACACGTAACACAGTATGCGAGTGTGCTTGGTATGTTGTGTGCTCCAAAAGAGTCGCTCACTCTGTGCGGCACACCTCACTGTGCGGAGTCATGTGTGCTAGCACACATAAAAGAGTCGCTTCGACCCAACACTAGTTACAGTGGTTTCAGTAGTACAGAGATAGATATGTTGTCTCTGGTACTCTGTCACCGAAACCGAAACTCCATTGTTGCGTTGCCTTCGGTCACGATCGGCATTGCTCGGACGGTGTTTTCCACTTCCAATTAAACTCTCAAAACAGGAGTAGATTAGTGTTCTTTTTTTATTTAAATTTTTTCTCGTCAGCTCTATTTTTCGGGGAAATTTTGGCAAAAGTAGCACTGAAAATCCTTCACCTCAGAAACGGTCCAAACGCCCCAGGGCCACCCAAAGCTAAATCCCGGCACGGGGAGAGAGAAAGAGGGGTAAGAAGAAACTATCTAGGGCCTAAGACTGGGTTAATCTGGCCCTGACCTTGCTAATTTTAATTTACTTAAATGGAAAGTAGCGGTGTATAATGCGGTGTAATTTTGAAAGAAGGTTTCGGTTTCGGCCGAAACTGAGACAGCAACCGAAATTCGGTTTCGGTTTCGGTTGAAAAACTAGTTTCGGTCAGACACTAATTATTCATAACTTTTATTATACCCTCAATTTTCGGGAAAAACTGAACCTCGTAAATATTCCAGAGCCCACTTTATTGTATTCAAAATTGGTTTTTAGTACTGTAATAGCGTAAAGACTTGAGAATCTTTTAAAACAATAATTATGATATTTAATCATAACAGACATAATAAAGGAACAAAGTTGTAATATTTAAATTCTCTTTTTTAATCGGGATATCCTATCATTTTAGCGTGTCGTTAAATTTTTTAAAAATATTTTTAATTTTTGAATTTCTATTGAAATATAAAGTTCTTTCCTATACAACCGTTAAAAGTTTTAAAATTAAATAGCTACCTATACATTGAGATATAAATGAGATATAAAAATGTTTCTGTAACAAATAAACGAAATAAATAAATAATGTGACAATGTTGTCGGACGTCACTTTCACGGTGATACGAAAAATATATACATTTAGAACGCATCATCCACTGTAATATGAAAAAAACGCCGTGAGCAGCGGAGCCCCATCACGGAAGTCGAATTTTTCCTTTCATCTTCGGTATTGAATGTCTACAAGCGAAATGTAATTGAAAGTCCACAAGCGATTTGCCATTTTGATGGTTTCAAAACTGATGATGAGTGTCCGGTTGATCGGGGCTTTAAAAAAAGGTTTTAAGTTTTTAAGGGCTGCATCTTAGTAGCATCGGGTTTTACCGAATGACTGGTTTACATCTACTAGAAACAGGTCATTCGGTAAAACCCGATCAACAACCCAAAATATTACATATTTGTAAAAAAGGCCGCAAACTCAACATTTTGGAAGCCCCTTTGCAAGTCTTTTTGCAATATTTTTGATTTTACATTGTTTAACAAACCTTTTAGTTTAACAAAAACAGCTACCTGCTGGGTGTAACCCTTCGTGCAAATCAATAAATATCTCTATCTTGACAAATTAACACAGACAGATACCTGTACATTTTTCTTTATTTCTGGTAATTATCATTCACCGCTGTTTCACGTGTCTGGTTTTCCCCAACGTACTCTAGTCATTTTTAATAATATTACACCTAACCGTTTTTAAAATAAATCTCGCTGTAAGTACCTTTGCAAATAATACAAAAAATTTTAGTCTTATCCAAAATTGGTCAACTTGGGTGTTCCCTTACATTTGTTTACTGTGATTATATCTGCCTCTATCTCTAACATCCCCCACCAATACATTATTTACTCCAATTTATACTATAAATAGTTTTCGCCTAAAAGAACAATTCTTAGTTATGTTTTTCACCTGAGGAGGGTGTAAAAGCCGAAAGTCGACTCGTGTTTTTCTATGTTTTTGCTGTGAAAAGTGACAAAGCAACGATCCCATGTTTTAATAGGGTGTAAAATATATAACTCTCCGAAAAAATAGGGGAGAAAGGTCTCAGTTTACTAATTAAGTTTTGCTGGTTAATTTGTCCCGATCAAATTTCATTTCAGAAATATTTGATCGTCAAAAACGTGTTAAAAAATGGCCCCAAGAAAAAAAACCTTAATCAGGCTCTGACTGCCTAACATATTTTTTGTTTTTGGTTTTTTGAATGTTGAACTTTTTGTCAACAAAATATGTTTATGTACTTATTTATGGAATCTTTTGAAAATACCTGTATAGCAGCGTCCAAAAAAATTTTAACAAAATTTGTAGCAAAACAATTTCACCTCATATTTCATACCAAAATACGAAATTTAGTTCAGCATAATTTAAAAAAAAATTAAAATTTGAAATATTTATAGTAATTAATTATAAATTAAATGAATTACTATGTTTTAAAATAGAAAAAAACAATTATTATTAACCAGTCCAAATTAAAAATTATACCGAACATTATAGTATTATTTTTTTGTTTAGTAGATAGTGTCTACTTGTTAATCATACAAATACTCACAGGTAATGCAGTTACTTTAAAAGAATATTTTTTCGTTATTCCAAAAATAAGATAAATATTAGTTTTTCTTGTTAAAACTTTCATTTTAAATTTGTACCTATTGATACAAAAGTAAAGAAAATATAAGTATATTGCACACTAAAGATTTCAAAAGTTTCTATAAAAAAATTGATTTTAAACAATTTGTTAATTAGAATCTTTCTTAAATTTTTATGTATGTACGTATATGTGATTACTGTTATAAAAAACTTTATAATACATATTTGGGTTAGTAGGATACCTATATTTATGACAGTTTTTTGGTCAGTAGTAGCTACATACGTATATTTATTTAAAATGTAAGACAACTGATACTAGGTTTGTTCCAACATCCATTTTTCGACAAGTATAAAAGATGTATATGATTTATTTATGCCCATGCACGACAATAAACAAGTCACAAACATGTTTGTAATGTACCTAGTGGTGGTATATTTAAAAACAATTGTTGACATTTAATACATAATGTTTTCTTCCACAGTGTCGTAAGTATAACTTTTAGTTCAAATTTTTTGGCTCTCTTGAAATAATTATTGTAGTAGTAATAAATGAGAACAGTGATAACGACCATTTAGGTTTTTATTTATTTGCCTATTTTCTTTTTTTCAATGTTGCACTAGTTTTGTTTCAATGGTGCTATTGACAACGCAAAGATTTTCACTCGCGCCTCTGATGATAAAATTAAAAACTCGATCAAGTAAAAATATAGGTATACATCTAATTGACAAAATGTTATCTAGTAATTTGCACATAATTTGGATAATACAAAACTGTGTATGCCAACTTAGCGTGTACGTGCATCTTTACAATTTTGAATTTATCTATAATCCGTTGTTTTTAAAGTGTCAAAAGACAGAGATAACAATAAGTAAAAAAAAAACGAACTAAAAATTCATTAAAAAATCCTTGGACAATTTAGACAGTTAATCAAAAGTTTGCAGCTTGTCGCATGTACTGTTGGAATATTGAATAATACATATGTACACATTGTACAAATAACTGAATTAGGGAATTAGGGATGTGCAAATACACGTATTATAAAATATAGCATGTCGGAACCACAGAGGACAGAGACCCCGCAACTATCTCTTTTTTGAAATCACGAGTGTGTACTTCTGTGCTCATTAGGCTTCTTAGTTGTCAGTTTGTCAGTAGCAGTCGATGATTGAAGATCAACCACACGATAATGGACTTGATTGTTGTTGGTATGGTTACATCCCCTAGTACATGCGTATGCTGTCATAGCTATGTATGCAATAACTGAGACACGTGACTCCCCTACTATCTGCGTTACTCACACAAATACACAAAATCGCACTAATACAATGTAAACCCAGTGTGTGTATACAACATATTGTCTATCTCTTACATGTTACACTGGTTCCAGTAGTGTAGGCATAGATATGTTGTCTCTATTACTCTATGGTCGGAACAAACCTAATTTAATTACACCATTTGAAAATGTTCTTTTGACCTTCACAATCATAATGAGTAATGACTGTTATGTTATGAGAACCAAAGAATGTAAACTGTGTGCAATCAATGGTCTTTACCGATTTTGTTGATATGTATGTAGTTAACTTACTCATACCACTCATACAGATACATAATTTTTATTATGTTTACATTATTATGTACTAAAGACAGTGATAGGTATACAATTTTTTTAGGGTTCCCAAGAATATTATAATTAGTTGATGTTTGTTTGTTGGCATATTTTTCTACATCTTTGGATTTATGAATATGAAATTTTGCAAATACATGCTACAAATAGAGATCTTAATTAATCCACAGCAAAAAAGTATTTTTTCTTAATATTTTAAGGTACCTTTTCGTATGGGAAATTGGAGATTAAAACTATCTTAAAACTTACCCCATCGTATGAATCGGGGTATCGCTAGAAATGATTCGTAAAATAAAGGTTTCTTTTACTATTTTTAATTTTTAACCCTGCTTACGAAATGCTGAGTTTAAAACTGAATTGTTTTTTTTTCTACCCAAAATTGTTAAACTGGTTATTCAAAAAGTTTGAAAAATTACAGACACTATTAAAAACACTCAATTAAAATTATTTCAACTAAATTGTGTCAATAACTTTCAGAGATATAAGCAACTAAATTTTCAAAAATTTAAAAGTAAAGAAAATGATCAACAGTAAATGAAATATTAAGGTATGTTTCGGTATTCAAAAACATCTTTCACAATGCAAGTCCAAATCATTAAGAGAAATTGAATGAATAAAATCTTTATTTTTTGTAAGTAGCTATAAAAATACTACCACATGGTGGTATGTGGTAGTATTTTTAAAATAAGGTTGAAAATTTTTTAAAATGAAGTTGAAGTCCTTTTAACAACTATTGTACTTTAAAGTTTATGTATTCTTTTAAGAGATATAAGGAAACGAATTATCACGTAATTATTGCGTAGTAACGCACGCACAAGTAACATTGTCTAATATATATATATGATATTTATCTTTTTTTTAATAAACTGTAAATGTACTTTGTCACATATTTTATCATGAAATGTGTAAAAATCATTAATCACTAAACAACCCACACTTAACGTGTGTCTAATACGCACTTGATGTACGTATTTAGACACTGCTTTAATAATTTCTTACCCTATTTTGTATTTCTATAAACATGTTAACTTGTTCTTTTATTTGTGATTGAGTTTATGTGTTTCTAAAGGTATAGGTCCACCGAACACGCAAACATTTGTAAATGTTTGCGAACACAAAATTTTTTGGTGGAGACGATCGCCACGAATGTTTGCAATTGTTTACTAATGTTTGTCAGTGTTTCGACCAAAGTCGGTACATCAAAGGGAATTCGTTGTTTGGTCCGTTTTGTGTTTTTCTTGTTTTATGTTACTTTGTTGTAAATATAACAGCATAGTTTTGTGTTTTAAAAAGGATTATTGTAATTTTAAATTAATAAACGAGTAAAAAAAAATGGATTGAGATAATGAAAAGTTGCTGCAATTAATCAAGTTTTATAAATCAAAACCAGAAATATGGCAAACTACCAATAAATTTTATTATAATAAAATTAAAGGACAGGAAGCGCGGAATTTTCTACTCTCGCCGAACGGGAACTCTCAGAAGTGAAAAGGCCAAAAAGGCTGAGCCTACTTCGGGAATTATTTTGTTAATTAACTGCGTAGAAATTCGAAAAAGATACATAAGGCTTTTGTAAGAATCTCTTGTAGCTAAAACACATTATCGCTAGTCTAACGTCGACGGGTATACAGTCTATGTAGTTAATATCCCGTTTAAAAAAATTTTGGGCTAATTTGGGAAATTGAAATTCTAAATCTTTCGATGACATACGGTAAAAATTTTGAAATAAATCACTCCTAAGTTCTGCTTTTAAGTCTGTTAATAACTGTAGAGAACTTCTTATTTTTAAAAAATTAGATATCCAAAATTTATATTTTCTTTTTTCTTTTTTAATGAGAGATTATTACGAACGACAAAGTGCTAACAAGAAGTTCTTTACTTGGAGTCATTTTTTAAATGTGATATACATATGTATTTATTTAGAGATATAAAAATACGTTTGTAATTGTTTATTCAGTGGAGACAGTGTGTTGGAAAACATTTAAAAACAATTGCAAACAATAAATTAGAAACATTTGAAGTAAGTTTTTTTGGTGTATCCGCACCTTAACAATTAATATTTTTTAAAAATATTATGGTATACATACACAATTACAGATCACTAAAAAATACCACCACTTAAACTAAAAAATACTGATTGCAAATAAACCAATATAATGTAGTTAATCTAAGATGCTGTCAACTGCTACATGCAGTACAATCAAAAATCATATGAAAGTTTACCCACCACGTGCCGTGTAGTTAAATTTTCTTTTCTTTAATAAAAATTTTAATACATATTAATAAAATTAAACAACCCAACCAATAATTTTTCAAACTTGTGTTATTAAATAAAGCATTAAAATAAAATTCAACTTCAAATGTACTTTGTTAAAATTAATGCAATAAAAACGAAATTAAGTTAGTTCTGAAATAGTTCTGACTGAATTAGGTATTCGTTTTAATTCTGTCAAAGTGAATCTGAGATTGCAAACCATGTATATGTGTATCTATGTATGTATATGTGAAATTAGTTATTTTCTCTTCTGTTGATAATTAAAAGAAAAATGTTTTTGATTTTTGAAAAGTTACTTTGTAAAGTCACTGACGTTGTAGGATGCCAAATAAAACCTGACTAATTATTAAGTTGTTAAAACAGTGTATCAATTGGCCATTTCGTTATAATTTTTCGTGATTTCATCGTGTTAAATTTGTACTGTGTAATGCAACAATATTTTTATACTGTCAAAGTTGTTTTTTGTAATAATTGTAATGTTCTGTGATATCAGAAACGACAAAAGTGGGAAAACTAAATTAATATTTCATAAACATATTTTAATCGGAATTTGTGAAAAACTGTGTTAACTTTTTTCTGAACAATATGGTACAAATTAGTCAAATAGATAGTAAATACGTACGGATGTTTACACAACATGATAAAAAAACAATATCTATTTTTAATTTTTTTTTATTTATATTCTAAAAAATTTTTTACTATACAGGGTGTAAATAACTGTAGTTTAGTCAGAGGCGTATTCAGTGAAATTTATATGAAACGATGAGCTGGCTGAGATGCAATTTTTTCAAATAGCGAATTCTGAAAAAAATTCTTATGTCTCTGGCAATTATACAGCGAGATAAACCACCTGTTAAAAGGAAGAGAGTTATTTACTTTACACCCTGTATATATATATATATATATATATATATATATATATATATATATATATATATACCACCTGTTAAAAGGAAGAGAGTTATTTACTTTACACCCTGTATATATATATATATATATATATATATATATATATATATATATATCATAAGCTAGAAAAGGCAGAGTGGATTAAATGGTAAAAAGAATTAGTTTTAGGAGTTCAGTTTATTGTTACATACTTTAATTTTTAAAAAATGTCATTAGATTACTAGATTTTTTGAAAAAACCAAATTTTTGTACTTTCTTCAATTGCATCAAGTTTTTTTAGTATTAGTCTGACATAAAAAATGTAAAGGTACAAATCAAAAATATAGTCCTAGCTTGTTTTTTTTCTAAAAAACAAAAAACAAAATCGTTTTTAAGTTATGACATATTACTTTAAAACATTATCAAAACCTAATATGTAATTTTAGTTTCAGCAAAATTAAATTTTTGACACCTGTTAAAATAGTATTCAGCCAACAATTTTATTGCATTCATTTAGTTAAAATCTAAATCGTTAAAACATTGATACTCATAAATTTTTGTGTTGGCTACATCAACAATAACATTTTCTTTGAGATATTTTAAAAGTTGCCTGATATGTAGCCAATTCGCTTGGGGTAGCAGATAACGTTTCGGTATATCAAACATATTAGTTCTACAGAAACTAACAAATCCCTTTAATAAACGGGGAAATTACCAAGGAAATCTGAAATTCATTTTATACACTAACATACTCCTTGTATAACTAAATCCCTGTAATTAATCAATAAAAATTGTATTGCGAACAAAAAAGAAAAGATCTATAGTTATATCTGAAAATGATTTATAAATTGTTTTTATACATAAATGTAATAACGATTAATATCAGTAAAAGATTGTAGTACACGCGATACATTACATGCAATGTTAACATTTTTTTTTTTTAAATAGATGGAGCTGTTGATGGCTGCGTTCGATTTTGTCAGTTATCATTATTCATATTATCATTTGATCGTTAATTGACCGTCATTTGTATAAATGACAGTCACAAAATTCACTAGTTGATTACGTTGACATTAGCTAATACAGCAAAATTTTTCTACAAGAATTATGGCCATGAAATGACTGACACTAGTTAACTTAAATATACTTTCAATATTATACCAAAATTTGAACCAAAATAAAAGGGAAATAATTAATTTTACCTACACAGGATGATTCAAGCAGATCGTTCATTAACAGTTTAGTCTTCTAAATACAGTAAATATTTGAGTTTTTTTTAAAAATAGATTTTCGGCCATGAGCAATCTAAATAATGTATTATTTCCCGTTATATTGGAATAGACACCAATTTTTTTTATTTTAAATGGGACATGCTATTTTTTACACCAGATTTGAATTATTCCTTAAGTTTAAGGAACAAACTCCAGTTTTTAAAGACTTAAGATAAGTTATTTCAGCATAATATCATAGATTAATAATATTCAGTTGTTTTATATCTTGACCTCCTGATAATTTCAAGTGACTACTAAAATGCCGCAAAGAAAGTATAAAAGTTTCTTTATAAATTTTATTATCACAGCTGACTTAAAACATAGCTTTTTTCATCTAAATAATTGATATTACTCTACCTCCTGATAATTTTAAGTGACTTACTTAAAGTGCCGCAAATAAAGTATAAAAGTTCCTTTGAAAATGTTATTATTATAGCTAACTTAAAACATAGCTTTTTTTCATCTGAATAATTGATATTACTTGATCTCCTGATAATTGCAAGTAAAATGTTATTATCACAGCTAACTTAAAACATAGCTTTTTTCATCTGAATAATATGTTGTACAATTATCCGATTTCGACATAAATAAATAAATTATTTTACTCTAATTTCTCTAAAAAAAATTTTCAAGTTTGGAGACTCAGAAACGAAATCGAATTTCAAAATTCAAGGTTCACCTGACCATCCCAGGGACCATTCTTTATTGACAGATACTTCGTTTGTTGAATTCCGTTATTCTATAATAAAATCGCGTAACTCGATTTTTTAATTTTGAGTTTTTGCTCTTAAGAGCTTCACAATAATGCTAGGCATCAAAACCTCGTAAGCAATAGCCCACATTTACAACTTCTAGAGACATATTAAATGTAAAGACATGATATAAAGTCAGTATTATTAACAATTTTTACAGACGTTTTTTCGTCTCGTGTAAAATTTAAAAAAAAAGTACACTTACAAAGTTTTGAACTTTAACAATCGATATTTTCGATATATAGATTGGAAATAAAAAATAACTTTAGCTTATAACTTTGAAAATGTTAATTTTATGTATAGGAAATTCAAATATAAACAGACAGAGCTAACGATTTTCTATCTAATAATGCCAGAATATACAGGAATTTCCATTTAAAAAAAAAAAAAAAAATGGTTTACATAAAAGACGAAAATAACTATTCTGTGTAAAACTATGGTAGTTAAATTATCACTGGTATTAGTGCCAGTATTCAATGAATTCTGTTTCATTTATATTTATGAAAACGTTTAAATGGCGTTAATAGGCTCTCAAGAATAGAGTAAAAATGGCAAGAATTTTGAAGTTATAATAGCTCGGAAACGATTAAGTTTAGATATAGGGAACTCTCAAGAAATTTAAGTTCAAATTTAAGGTATAATCAAAATCTAACGTTATAAATACCATGCTTCATCTATAATAAGTTACTGTCTACTTCTGATATTACCGAAAACGACAGGAATTAAAAATATTTTGTTTAAGGTATTCATAGCCAAAAACCCCCACAAAAAAGCTTTCAAAGATGCACTGTATTTAGAAAACCGTAAACTTTTAATAATCAGTTTACTTGAATCACTCTATATGTTTTCGGTACTATGTTCTCATTCTATTTAGCTTAATTGCAATATGTGCCAGACGTTGGCATTTAAACTATTGCATTTAAAAACGAACGTAAATGGGTGAAAACTACTGTATCTAATTTTTAAGTCTGACAAACATATTATTTGGATCGATCAAATAGTAGATGATATAAAAACTAGGTGGTGAAGTTAGTTAAGGTTAGGTTAGTTTAATTTAAACAATTTACTTCGACTTTGATATAAAATTAGTTAGGTTAAGGTTATAGGCACAGAATATTCAGAAATCAACTTACTATCTCTGTACTAGCCATACCAGCGTAGACAAAAAATCCCTACTACTCCCCACCTATATGTTATGTAGGTACACACTGTTTGTACTTGTATATGTGTGATATGTGTATGTATATGTGTACCTCGCGTACACATACATAAAACCACACATGCATGCACACCGCTGTGCACTTTAATTCAATAATGATCAACAATGCATGCTATACGCTCACTGCTTGTGGAACGACTGAATGGAAAGTCATATAACGTCCCACCAAAAGCGCCAGACGATCCATACAATTTTGTATTAAAACTGAATCTAATGACCTGTGGTTATAGGACTTTTCTGTCGAATTTTTACGCTCAATTCAGTTTTTTTTTTTTTTTTTTTTTTTTTTTATATTCCATCAATAAATAATGCCATTACCTATTTTTAAAAATATGCGATATACAGTGTCATTCATTACCAACATATATTGTGATATTGTGAATACAGACAAAGTAAAGTTATTTTAAAAAAAAAAAGTGTTTCCCAGGTTTAACTTTCCAAATACAATAATTTCCACCCATATGTGTTCCTTTTTTCGTACAAATTTCGAAAATACCGTTTCTGGCATATATTGCAAATTTGCCTTCTATTTTATTATCTTTTATAATATAACTACGAACTTTTTCAAATTATTTTGTCGATGTGAGTTGTATTACGTACTAGATAAATCCCTATTTCGTGCATATTTTTGTATGTCCCATATTTGTTTATTCCTTTTAGCGAATTTCCGAATTGGAAATTCAGCTATTACAGCCACTCTCATGATGCGACCTGAGTTCGGGAATATGACAGAAATTTGTTTTAAGGTGTCACTAAAATTTATATGTACGATATGTATGTATATTTATGTCCGTATGATAACTCAAGAACAAAATATCTTATTTTTACGAAATTTGGTGAAAAAGTTTAAAAACCTTGAACTTCAGCCAAGATATGTCCGATGTCCGAAACATGGTTCTTTGGGCATTTTTCGTGAAAAAAAATACGTTTTTTGCTAAAAAAGTATTTGCAAATCACATAAAAAAGTTTTGAACCATTATTCTATGTAAACTTATTTCCGAGAAAAACTAATTTTTATAAACGGAAATTAGATTTGTTATGCAGGATACTGTGACAGGGGTATTTAAAACATTTAGTGTGCTGTATATGCTGTAATTGGTAGAAAGTAGATATGACAGATATTTTATACGTACTAGGATATCTTTATTGGCGACGCAAAGATTACGTGAGCGCTCCTGGTTTTTTAAATTAGAAGCTGTGTCAAGAAAAAATTTTTGTATACGTTTAATTGTCGATAGAAAGATGTACTATACAAATTACGCGTGGATTACTAGATTTTATATCTCCCATTAATCGTATACGTATATTTTTACTTGATGCTAGTTTTAATTTTATCACCAGAGGCGCGAGTGAGAATCTTTGCGTCGCCAATATTTCTTTGATAAAAATTGAAATTCCGAACGCACCACAAAAATCATTTGCTATTTACTCTATACGCAACACTATCACTGCGTTGCGTTCACAGTTTTGTAGGCTATTAGACATTTGTGTCAAAACCACGGACTAATAAAATAGTATGGACATGTCGTGTTTAAGTTTATGGGAACCTAATATTGAAACTTATCAAGTGTGAAGAGAGGGTCACTAATAATTATTGGGTTTTTTAAAGAAAATTTTTTTTGTCACTTTAAGTTTTATAACTTTTTTTTTATTTTACTTAATTATGCAGCAACTGTAGCGGTGTGGACATCAATTACTTATCATTATTATCAACCACTTTCCAACAATAAGCGAATACATACATATCGCGCGTTGGCTGTCTCCACCTTGTATATCAAAAGCTACATGTTTTAGGACACACAAAAAAACATTAAATACGGTTTTTACATATATACTTATCTATATATATTTATATATATATATATATATATATATATATATATATATATATATATATATATATATATATATATATATATATGGGTAGCCAACATCAAAGGATGTAATTAGCATAAATCTTAAGCTCATAGTGATGAAAACACAGATTTAAAATGTTTTTTTTTTTGTGTTCAAAAATTGGGAGTTTTCAGATACGAGGTTGAGACAGAGTACGCGCGATATAGTATATACAGCCACCGAACCACTGGCATATGCATACAGTGCAGTCCCCCCTTTCCACAGATAGAATGCGACGTATGACACACACAAGTGTACATCCCGTGTATATAGATATGAGATTTATGCAGTAACATATTGTGCGTTCGGAGTGAGAGAGAAAGGATCTAGCCGAACTTCCATGGCGAAACTGCCCCCGATAGGAACCTATATCGTAACCTATGTTATATTGTTGAGGGTGTTAATAGTAGTTGATCGTGTAGATATTAGCTCTCTATCTTAGCTAATTAAGGAGCTGTTTGAAAAAATGTGTCCGGAGACGACTTTTTTTCAGAGTGATATATCTTAGTTAATTTGAAAGCTTGGAAAATAAAACCATATGGGAGTGTTACGGTATACTTACAGTTTATTTTATAGCAGTATCCTATGGGCCAAGCTTAAATAAAAGTATTAAAAAAATGCAAATAAAAATTTTGTCAATCGATTTCTATCAGATCTAATTGAGTTACCACTTTGAAAAAAATACATAATAATTGCCTATACCCTGCCTAAGTGCATACCAAATTTCATTAAAATCCAAGAGGTGCAACATGTCGAAAAAAATTTTTAAGTAAGTGAATCACCTTATGACCGCTATGTTGATTCTCTGTACATTACATTTTTAGTTTTTCAATATTTGGCCATAAAAGGTTTAAAAGGAAATTGAATAATCTTTTGTACATACATACACACTCGATAACGGTACGTACACATAATGTCTGGTGTAATATGTTTGTATTCTAGGCTACGTATTCATGTATTACAAATGGTGCGGACGACTGAATCACCTAAGCGATATCTGACACACTCTGGACACACTGCTAGCTACAGTTTTTTACACATACGCTTAGGACTTGATTACAATCATCGTGCACTCGGTGACCGATACCGACTGACTATGTAAATGCCTTAAGCTGTGACAGACCAACAAATTACTCCAAGCGAGTTATATTTTTTTGATATTAGTTTGCTTCTAGTGTGCATGTTCCTACTTGATATGATTAGCCCATAGTAATGGTACGCTCTCACGGTTCCTATTTGCTTAGTTTCACAAATTCCTTATTCAGAGATACAGTGTTTACGTTTAAAAATATATATTCTTAATCTGTGAATAAAGCAGTGACGTAAAAATATATCAACTATGTCTGGAAAATGTAATAATTGTGGCTTTATATTGCGGAAGACTGGAAAACGAAAGAAAATATTGCTAACCGAAGATGACGTGCGTAAATACAACGTTCCTCAAATGAAACTACTTAAAGTTGGAGATGTTCTTTGTCATAAATGTCGATTGATTCCATACAATAAATCATCGACTACTGACGATATACGCGAAGGACCTTCTCATATTGATATAGAAATAGAACAACCCGACATTTTCGAAATTGACTCAGTGGATGAGGAAGAGTATAATAATGATGATGATGATAAGGACTTTCATGTACGTTTAGATTCATTAAATTCTGATGAAGATTTTATGATACTGCCGTTAAAGAGGGTAATTTCAACTCATAGATACTGTGTTTTGTGTAACTCAAAATCTAATATCAAAACTATACCAATAGAGGCTCGATATCAAGCCTTTATTAAAAGAAAGATTTTTATACCGAATGGAGACCGTTGTTGCTCACAGCATTTAATAAAAAACAAGTTTTTTGAGGATGAACTATCATGCTTGCGAGTTCACTCCAATTATAGTGTGTTATCTGCAAAAGAAGTTTCAATATTTTTAGATTTTCTTTCAGCAAAAGTTGACACTACTCTGTTTAATCAAATAGGTAATTTCACTATGCCTGAAGAAAAACTAAAAGTGTATACAGGACTAAGCTGGGAAAACATAATAGAATTATCGAATCTTTTAACGTCACTAAAGTCTTCTCCTTCGCGCAATGTTATTCAGGCATTAGTGACTTTTTTGATGAAATTACGATTAGGTATTTCAAATAAAGTTATATCTACAATATTACAATTGGAACGAGAGCAACAAGTTTCAGGCTATTGCAAACAAATAATACGAAGTTTCGAAGAAGATATTTTACCGTTCTATTTTGGTATCAATTCAGTCTCAAGACAACAACTAATTGAAAATCATACGACCGTTATTTCGAAGACATTATTCAACACTGCTGATGATCAGTTATTAATTATTTGTGATGGCACATATATTTTTCATGAGAAAAGCAAAAACAACGAATACCAACGCAAATCTTACTCAGGACAAAAGAAATCACATTTATGTAAGCCATTTACTATTTGTGCTACTGATGGGTATATAATAGATTTCACAGGCCCCTATTATGGAACACAAAACGATGCAGCAATAATGAAAATCGTACTGGACGATCCTCTTGGTTTACAAACTCTTTTACATCAAAACGATCTTATAATTGCAGACCGTGGATTTAAAGACGTTGAGTTGTACATGGCCGAGAAAGGCTACAAACTACTTATGCCAGCACTAAAAGGAAGACGAGATCAACTTACAACTATTGAAGCTAATGAGTCTAGGAAACTGACCAAAGTAAGATGGGTTGTCGAAGCGGTACACGGCGCAATTTCACAAAAGTTTCGACTTTTAGATAATGTTTTGGACAACAAAATGTTACCCAATATAAGGTCTCTTTGTCGCATTGCTGGATATCTACAAAATACATATGGTAAGAGACATATTTCAGATATAGAATTACACGATAAAATCTTAAAAAATATGAATGATAGAGAAAATATTAAAAATACACTTGCGGATGAGGTGCTGACTCACAACTGGAATCGACGAAAACAACCTTTCCATCAACTGCTTGCTTCAGAAGTTTCTGATTTTCCTGAGCTTTCAGAAGAGGAGCTGAAAATACTTTTCACTGGCACATACCAGCTTTCACAAGCCATTTCTTATTTAGCTGAACTCATGGGGAATGACAGTAATTTTTATGTGCTTTACGTGAAAGAGGCACCTAACATTTTAAAACTGCAAGTACAATCGCGACACATTAATAGGAAAACTTACAGATGTTACATCGACTACAATCCGAATGGACAAAGCCACGAAGATATTCGGCGTTACTGCTGTGACTGTGCAAATGGAAACAGAACAGTTGGGTGTTGCTCCCACGTGGCTGCAATTATATATTATTTGTCAAATGGAAGATATAAATCTCGTATAGTTCGCCCAGCAGAAATGTTATCTAGCATTTTTTCTATAAATAACGAACACGTTGTAATTAATGAAGATAGTGATGATGACTAATAAAAATTATTTTTTATGAATATCGGTTTAATTATTACTGACGAAAGATTATTCAATTTCCTTTTAAACCTTTTATGGCCAAATATTGAAAAACTAAAAATGTAATGTACAGAGAATCAACATAGCGGTCATAAGGTGATTCACTTACTTAAAAATTTTTTTCGACATGTTGCACCTCTTGGATTTTAATGAAATTTGGTATTCACTTAGGCAGGGTATAGGCAATTATTATGTATTTTTTTCAAAGTGGTAACTCAATTAGATCTGATAGAAATCGATTGACAAAATTTTTATTTGCATTTTTTTAATACTTTTATTTAAGCTTGGCCCATAGGATACTGCTATAAAATAAACTGTAAGTATACCGTAACACTCCCATATGGTTTTATTTTCCAAGCTTTCAAATTAACTAAGATATATCACTCTGAAAAAAAGTCGTCTCCGGACACATTTTTTCAAACAGCTCCTTAATTAGCTAAGATAGAGAGCTAATATCTACACGATCAACTACTATTAACACCCTCAACAATATAACATAGGTTACGATATAGGTTCCTATCGGGGGCAGTTTCGCCATGGAAGTTCGGCTAGATCCTTTAGATCATTGTGACGTCAGCTTTTGTCCACGTTGAGAAAGCTAGTATAGAGATACGAAGTTTGTTTCTGAATATTCTGTGTGACGTCATAATGTTTATATTGTTTGAACATTATAAACCAGTGATGGGCGTTTACGTGTAAACAGTCGGTGTTTACGTTTAAATTGTAAAGAGATGTAAACAGAGTAAACAACCATAAACTAAGGTAAACATGTAAAAAGAGTCATAAATTATACATAATTTGTCAATATTATTACTTAAAAAGAAAAGTGAAGAGCCTAAATTTAAAACTTTAAAAAATAAAATAAAAAAATGGCAGTTCCCAAAAGGAATATATATGCAGAATTAAATTTTCAATTAAAAAAAGAAGGAAGTAAATATAGTGCTCTGTGTTTAATTTGTAAAAAAACTTTGTCCAATGTGGCCACGCAAAGATTGAAAGCACATAGGTTAGAAAAAAAACTAAAATTAAAGTTTTCATTTTTCAGTTCAAAATAAAGTTATAAAACAAACATTTTTGTGTTTTGCTTATTGATGTAATTATTTTCTTATTAGAATTTATAATCTAATTTTTAACCTGTATACGTTGTTTACGCTGTTTACATATTTACTTCCAAATAATATGTTGTAAACACAAGTCGTGTTTACGTGTAAACTATGCTTGTAAACACTGTAAACAGTTTACGCGCCCATCACTGTTATAAGCAGTTAATTAGTATCTTTTCAATTTCAGTTAACCTATTCTTGTTATTAATATTCTTGTATTGATTAATTTATTGAAAATATCTAATCTAAATAATTATTGAGCTTGTTTTGTATCATAAATTAATATTACAAAAAAAAAAATCCAAAAGATGTTTTTGAAAGTATACCCTGTTTCAAATACAATTGATTATGAGTCAAAGTTAAAAAATTAAATAATTCTTATATTCAAAACAAATCAATCTTCTATTCTTTTCTAAAAACAAACTGCAAATTTAAAATTTACGTAAGTGCAATAATGAAAAAGATAAAGCCAAGAAAACGGAAATTACACTGGTTTCTCGTTGTAAGCAACATAAAAATTGGAATATGCCTTACTCTTTTTATGTATATGCGAATTTTATTATCTAAAAAGAGTAAGATATATGATTCTATTTCAAATTGCTTACAACGAGAAATCAGTGTATTTAAACTCATAAGTGATGAAACATGGTTAAATTTAAGTGAAACAGACCATACCTAAAGATGTTAAATGTTGAAATTAATAATTTTTAGCAGAACAACGTGTTAATATATAAAAAAAAAATAGTTTTGATTCATATTTACACTAACGTAACTTTATTTTATAACATTCATTGATTGCGCTGAAAGAGCGTCTCGAAATTCAGCGGCATTAAAACGAATGTCACTTCTTAGAAAATCTCTGATCAAAAAATGTCTACCGCAAACACACTTCGGGTGTTAATACGCATCGGTTTTCCTCGATTTACAGTTTTCATGCTTTTGTTTCGGTGTCCTCATAAATTCTTTCGGGACATTTATTTATCACGATTTTTGAAACTATTATCTGCAACTAGTTACTATTTTATAGGTGTACAATTTTTCATTTCGATAACGCGTGGCAAGCACGAAAGTAAGTACTTATAGCTTTAAAATGTGTGTGTATAATACTGAAATTTCTGGAGTCTTATAAAAATTTTGCAAATTTTTAGCAAATCTTCGAATCTAAAATTCAGTGATTACAGCCACTGTCATGACACGATTTCAGTCCGGGGCTATGACAGAAATTTTCACTAAAATTTTACATATATATATATATATATATATATATATATATATATATATATATATATATATATATATATATATATATATATATATATATATATATATATATATATATATATATGTATGTGTCCGTGCGAGAACTCTCTAACGGGACATCCTATTTTTATGAAATTTGGTAAAAATGCTGGAAGGACATAAATCTTGGACGAATTCTTTCAGCCAGGCACGTTTGATGCCAAAAACCTGAAAAAATGTGTTTATTGCAAAAATTTGCCAAAGTTTAAAAGTTTTTCGAATTTTTTTACACCATGGCAGAGTGGAAAAAATCACATAAGATACGTTTTGAACCATTATCCTAGGTAAATTGGTGTTCGAGAAAAAGTAATTTTTATGATCAGAAATTCGCCATATTATGCAGGATGCTGCGACAGGGGTATTTATAAATACATAACGTCGTACAAATATTTTACTTTAAAATTTAATATTAAACGAAAACTATAGAAACTATGAAAAATCATCTCCTCCATGTTTTTTAAGCCCGTCTCATTTAACGACCAGTCATCTACAATATCGCACAAGTGACAAAAGTCATCTACAATACCGAACGCAGCCTACTTTTACATATTTACAAGTAATAAAATATTAGATAAATTGGTAATTATATTCCAAAAGAACTTTAAATAAAAAAAAAAAAAAAAAAGAAAAAAAAGAAAAAACAAAACATTACTGCTTATAACACTATTTATTAAACCGACGATGTCAGCTGTATAAAATATCTATTTAATTTTTATAATTAGTATCTAATGTAAAAGTTATAGCTCCAATTTCGTTTATTAATATATTGTAAACACATAGAAAGATATTTGTTAAATACCTTTTATTATATTACTATATAAAACTGTTTTATTACATTGTTTTACTTTTGTTACGTTACTTATCAAAAAAAAAAATTTACTTTGATTTTTATGAACAATTTCTTAGACATAATTGCGTAAATTTACAACATTTGAAAATTTAAAATAATTGTAAATAAATCAAGCCATATAAACAATAACAATAATAATAATAACTGTAATAAAAAAAAATATAAGTCCATAACAGAAATTTCAAATAATCATAATAATAAAATTAAATGTTACTTTATCTTATTGTAAGATTCTTTAAAGAAAATTTACTACGACTTTCCAAAGTCTATAAAATTGCGTACATTTAAGGTAACTTATCCTTAGAAAATTATAAATTACCTAAAAAAAATTACAAAAATTAATAAAATATATTTAATTCGAGTTCGTAAAATAAATCTACTTGATTAATTAAATCGTATTATCCCAATCAATTTCCATTAATTTTATTAATAAATCTTTGAATTGTAAGTATGAAAGTGAAATAACGTCAAACAGTAAATAACAAATATCTTACAAATATTTACAATGAAAGTAAGTATTGTACCGGTATAAAGAATTCGAATTGGAGCAATATTACTGGAAGTCGGAGAAAGATAATGAGATCGCATTGTCAATGGTGGCAGAGAATCAGATACAAAGGAGGCAGAAATTGATGGAAAATGTGTTGATCGTCAGTGATGCAGAATATCGTCTACACTTGCGAATGCACATGAACCAAGTCCAGAACCAGACATTAAACGCACCAGTTCTTGAGCATGTGCTATTGTTACTTCAAGGGGTGGTCGCCGTGGTAAATTACTTGATTCTAAACAAAATTTATGTGATATATAAATTAATATAATATTAGCTGTTAATTATATAGCTTATAATATTAGCTGTTAATAATTATAGCTATTATTATTAGCAATTAATACTGGTTAGCTGCTATTATTTTTATACTCACCTAAAATAGCGGAGTTAAGTGACGCACATACTGTTTCTCGTTGCATTGGATCTAACTGCCAACCAACAGGACTTGCCCAAGGATTTGAATAAGCTAACAAACTAAAGGCATCCTAAACAAAAACAATTTATATATATATATATATATATATATATATATATATATATATATATATATATATATATATATATATATATATATATATATATATATACACTATGTGAGTTTTTTGAGAGTTGCCATTTTTATTACAGCCAAATTTTTATGATAGAAATGGTACTAGAAAAGATTATTTTCTTGGATGTAATAGAAATGTAAGCAAAAAAACACTGTCGGTTGAAGTAGCCTCAAGTACATAAGCATATTTTACCGTTTAATTGATAAATTTAAAAAAATTCAAAAATTAAACTTGAGTAAAAATTTTTTTTTTGCTCATTTATGTTGTTAATTAATGCATTAGATCAGTTTTATCGAAAAAGTGCGAAGTATATGTTGGGGACAATTAAATCGATTGCAGCGTGAGTAGTGGAGAAAACAAGCATTAATACGGGCTCATATGTGTTTATAGTAAAAAAATATTAAATAAAAATATTTACATTGATTCACTTTGATTATAAACGCAGTTGCAACTAATATGTCATTCCTTATTTATCTGTCAACAGTATTAACATCTACACGTCAATCCATAAATACAGAATTAAAAATATTTGATGTATTTTAACTCACATAGTCACATGCAATAATGTTTCATAAGAAGTTAAAGTTATTGATGTTTGTCTTATGACTCTACATTCAACTAAATGACATGCCAGCATTTCTTAATTCTCGAATTTCCCTGATGTGCTTCACCGGCACCAGCAACTTTTTCCTCTGCATAGCCCGAGGTTGGAAGGAAATACTGTCTCGATAATTATATCCATATTAACGTCGAAAATTGTTTAATTACTTTTTTAATATAAATGTTATACTTCATTCAGTATTTTATTGTTCAAATTGAACAAATCAAATTGTTCAAATTTATTTATAAAAAAAATTGTAAATAGCAAATATTAATTTATATTGTATTCAGATTTTACGGTTTGTTTAAAAATATTTTAAATTTATTTATTTCCACGGTTACCATTATTTATATTCGTTAATGAGCCCGGAAAAATGTATGTTATAGATGTCGTTGCCATCACGCACCCAGCCTATAGTCTCATTTAAAAATCTATAAGTTTCTAGCATAGCTCGAAAACCATAAGAGCAATAATCTGATGACTACAGCAATCGGTTGCCCCCGTCGATATATACAACTTCTATTTTAACAATTTTTCGATTAAATCAACGGTTTGGCTGTAATCAAAATGACAACTCTCAAAAAACTCACATGGTATATATATATATATATATATATATATATATATATATATATATATATATATATATATATATATATATATATAAATAAATAAAATAAATAAATACATATAGTTATTTATATTAGGTCTCTTCCTGTACTTTTTTTACCTGCTAATTTCTTCAAGTTCCTACTTTATGTAGTGGGGATAAAATATAAAAGTAAAGAAACGACTTTCTTCAGCTTACTGAATTAAAATTAATTTGACAGTTTTTTGAACTACTTGAATAACCTTTATGACAACTACAAACGGCATAAACGGTAACAAATAACCGAAATAAACTGTGATTATAACTGTCATATTTGATTATTATTGCTCAACTTGCATTTGTACAAATTCATTAATATTCTCTGATATTTTAACTCTTTAAATGTTTAAATGATTAAAACGAGTTAACTCGTCATGCAATATGGCGACTCAAAATGCTTTGATATAATTTGTTTATTTTGTTTCGAATATGAACACTATATTTATTTCTCTGTTTTGCACATTTTTTCTATTCTGCAAAACAGAGAAGGAAATATGATGTTCATATTCCAAACAAAATAAACAAACTATATGTATATATTCACTAATACAAGTGCCGCCATCTGTGATAGACTTGTCGAAATACGATATAATATTATAGGTATGTTCCAACAAAAGCTAGAATTTTCAATTCGAGTGAATCCAGTATTTTAAATTCGATAATGTCATTTGAAGATCAAATCTTCAATTTTAATTTCAAATATTATCGAGTGCTTGTGAGACATTACTACGTATGACAAACTTTTGTTTGCATTTCAACACACGCAGTATTGATATGTTCACTTATCGTTCAGTTAAACTGACACTTTAAGCACTTGACTGCCTTGGTTAACATGACCAGAAACCACATATGTAAATTAAAAATCACAAGGTGATTGAAAAAATTATCCGGATCGGCCGGGAATCGAACCCAGGATCTCCTGGTAACTAGCCAGGCGTGCTAACCACTACACCAACGATCCTATATGCTCGACAGGCGTCCGAGCCGGACACCCATTCAATCACCTATGTGTATTAGTACTCTCTCTGATTCGAGAAATAGTTACAATTTTAATTTCATTTAATTTACATATGTGGTTTTTGGTCATGTTAACCAAGGCAGTCGAGTGCTTAAAGTTTTAGTTTAACTGAACGATAAGTGAACATATCAATACTGCATGTGTTGAAATGCAAACAAAAGTTTGTCATACGTAGTAATGTCTCACAAGCACTCGATAATATTTGAAATTAAAATTGTAACTGTTTCTCGAATCAGAGAGAGTACTAATACACATAGGTGATTGAATGGGTGTCCGGCTCGGACGCCTGTCGAGCATATAGGATCGTTGGTGTAGTGGTTAGCACGCCTGGCTAGTTACCAGGGTAGCGATTCTTGAAAAGTGAAGTGAAGTGAAATGAAATAGCTGAGAACGGAACCGAACGAAATATATTTTTGTAAGTTGGTACGTATACATAAACAATAAAAAATAATTAAAATAGTTACAAGAAAAAGAAAGTAAAAATAAAAAAAAAATATATATAAAACACAGTTAGTATGGAGGGTAGATATAAGGAGGACAATCTCGTATGGAAAACAATGGAAAAATACTAAAATAGTTCAAAAAGTGTCCCATTTTAAGCACTAACTAACAGCTCAAAAACTCGCCAGAATAGCATTAGAGTAGCTAAAGAGTAGGAAATGAACTTTACAGTTGTCGACGGAGTGGGGTGTGCTGTTTAATATTTGTGATGACTAGACAACCTCAATTACTTACGTTGTTCAAAATAATTTACTTAGTAAATATAACCTACAAAAAATCTTTAAAATTTACCCTGTAGCTACAGTAGCGCGCCATTATTTACGCCTTTTAAACGGACACTTTTTGATACAGAGATTGTCTTCCTTATATCTACCCTTCATAACAGCTAGTTACTCTAGATGGCTAGAAAGATGGCGATAAAATGATAAATTTTTGTATATTTTTTTAAATTCCACAAAATTTGAAAATAACCGGAAATGAAAACTGTGTACCATAAATAATACCTCCTCTGTATTAGTAATCAATTTCGTCGACAGAGTACCCATGATCACAATAATGTATATGTACCAACTTACAAAAATATATTTCGTTTGGTTCCGTTCTCAGCTATTTCATTTCACTTCACTTCACTTTTCAAGAATCGCTACCCAGGAGATCCTGGGTTCGATTCCCGGCCGATCCGGATAATTTTTTCAATCACTTTGTGATTTTTAATTTACATCAAATCTTCAATTCAGAACTTCAGTTCGGTATTTAATAAGTAGGAACATTTATATTAATTCTTAGGAATTTCAAAAAATGTCTTTACTAAAAACTTTAGTTATGTATTATATACCTTCCATACTATGAAAAATATTTACAAATAATATATCCACAAGAAAATGGTAATGTAGTTTAAAATACGTTAATTTTATTTTTAAATAAAAAGTACGAACTATTTTTTTTACTTTACTCCGTATTTTACTTTATACTTGCTAAAATAATATAAATATTTATAAAATAAATAATTAAAATATACCTGGTTGCTAATTTTAAAAAAAATACGTATTATAGCAATAAATAAAGTCAAAAATTTGAAATTTGTCTTTTGACAGAACAATTCAAACTTAAAATTTGTTTGTTTATTGTTTAAATTTTTAAATTATAAGGTTAAAAATTAAATTTTCCTTAATGCGCATGTCTAGGATTTGAAATACTTACTCTGAAGCAAGAATTTTAAAAATCAATTTGGGTGAGTTCAGAATTAGATTTAAGTACTTGTTGAAACACAGAATTTCAAATTGTGTGTAAACTGGAATTACAATTCTGCTTAGTTGGAACAGTAAAGTCAACTATGCGCATGCTCATTAAAACGAGAATTAATTCGAGTGTTTGTTGGAACATACCTCATAATAATTAATGTTCAATATTACCAACATAGTTTAGTATAATTTTTATTTTGCAAATTCCTAGGTTGTTGGCATCTCTGATTTTCTTTCTTATTTTGTAATCTTATTTATTGTACTTGTTACTGGCAGTAAAAGATCCGGCATTTTGAGACAAAAAAATTTTCCCTATGGTTATAATAAAATACCTAAATTTCACATACCAGAGACTAACTTAAAATACTCAATATCACTATTTTTTTATTTTTTTTTTTAAATTTATGTACAATAATTTTCGTTAACATCATAAATAAATATAAAAATTTAAATTTAAAAGTTGGAAGGAAAAAGCAGGAACTTTGAAGTGATTACTAATTTCTACATTTACCCATCGAAGGCGAAATGAACAACTGAAATATTAGTGTACGAGTATAGGAACAACTTTCTACATTTTCTTCGAATGCATTCACATTTCTACTGGTACAGGAACAAACCTTTTATTCCACTCATGAAATTTGTTATAAATGGCGAAAATTTTTAACAATTAATTTCTTTAAAAATGTTTTAATTAAATTATTTTAACCAATATACCAATAGTCAATTGGTATACTGGTTAAAATAAAAAGAAATTTGTCAAGTACGTACTGGACGGCCGTCAATTCAGGACTCCAAAATATGGGGCACTCAAGTATCATAAAATAAAAAAAATAATTCGATATTAATTAATTTAAAATAAGACAGGGAAGACTTTTTTTTATATTATTTACTCCTGCAAACAGTAAAGAAATTTTTTTCCATAAAATGAATCAAAGCATTTTATTAAGCATTAAATTTTGGACAAAAAATTTCATTGAGTCAAATTTCTAGCATCAATATGTCACTTTCTGCAGGGCCTTAAAATTTAAATTTTTTGAAATTTTGCTTTTTTTACATTTTCAAAAATCACAAAGTGATTGGAAAAATTATCAAACTGGATCGTATGGGATTCGAACCCAGGATCTCCCGGTAACTAGCCAGGTGTCTTGCCACTAGACCAACAATCGTTTGTTCGACAAATTGGGGCGTCTGTCGAACAAAGGATTGTTGGTCTAGTGGCAAGACACCTGGCTAGTTACCGGGAGATCCTGAGTTCGATTTCCAGACGATCCAGTTTGATAATTTTTTCAATCACTTTGTGATTTTTAATTTACATTTGGATTTCGGTTATAATAACCAAAGAAATCGAGTGCTTAAAGTTTCAGTTCAACTGAACGATAAGAGAACATATGAATACTGCGTGTGTTTAAATGCAAACAAAAGTTTGTCATACGTAGTTGTGTTTCACAAGCACTCAATAATATTTGAAATTGAAAAATTGTAACTGTTTGTCGCATTAGAGAGAGTATCAATATTCAATACACATAGATCGTTGAATGGTTATCGGATTGGGGCGTCTGTCGAACAAAGGATTGTTGGTCTAGTGGTAAGACACCTGGCTAGTTACCGGGAGATCCTGGGTTCGATTCCCAGACGATCCAGTTTGATAATTTTTTCAATCACTTTGTGATTTTTAATTTACATTTGGATTTTGGTCATAATAACCAAAGAAATCGAGTGCTTAAAGTTTCAGTTTAGCTGAACGATAAGTGAACATATGAATACTGCGTGTGTTTAAATGCAAACAAAAGTTTGTCATACGTAGTAGTGTTTCACAAGCACTCGATAATATTTGAAATTGAAAGACAATTTTGTAGTCTAACGGACGCTTTATAAAAAAGTTCCTGACTAATTTTTCGTATTATAAATAGTTACAAGGTTACAGACTCTCAAAGTTTATTTTAGTTATTTTTTTAGCGAATTTTCAAAATGGAAATTCAGCTATTACAGCGGATGTCATGAACCCGGAACTAGAGCAGAAATTTGTTTTGAGGCTTCGAGAAACCAAAAATGATCTTCACTTAAATTTTATATTGCTTTATTGGTCACTTTATATATAGGTATATAGTATTTTTTAGTATATTAAGAGTATTTTTTTTATTTTTTTGACAATGGGCATAGCCAGGTAAGAAAGGGAAAACGGCCCTTGACTCAAAATTGATTGTTTTTATAAGAAATAGTACTTCTTAGCCCCAAATACATTCCTGGCAAATTTCAACCCTCCAAGGCTAATAGTTTATGAATACACCAAGGGGTCAAACTAGCATGTCTACCAAACTGTGTCCGCTGTCGCCAGTGAGTGACGTAGACACAGCACACGTTAATATATTAGTATGATATGTGTTACTAGACACAGCACACATGTGAATATATTAGTATGATATGTGTTCTATGTACGTCACACTCTATCTGAGGCGGGTGGGGTATGCCTGGTACCTATGTACGTATTCGAGCCATACGTATGAATGTAAGGCCAATGTCACATTGGAAGCGGGTACGTACGACTTAATTTGTCTGATGTAGTCGTGAGACTATTGTCGTCAGATAAAGTGGTCACACTGTCAGCGTATACTTACGTAAATTTATTTTAAAAATGAATCTGTTAAGAGATTATTTGTTTCTCGATAATAATATATAATTAATTATTATTTGATCAAAAATACGAATTGAAATTTTTGGATTTATAAATTATACAATAGAAGATCTACTGGTGGTGAATTTAGGAAACTATTTCCACATTTGAAAACAGATAAAAATAAGTTTTTTCAATATTTTCGTATGAATGAAGATTTAATGCTTTTGTAACCTCTAACCAAAGTTTTCTATGAATTTCTCTGTTATAGTACTTTTTTTTGTTTCCTTTCAAAAACGAGAATTATTAATTTTTTTATATCCATTTAAATGTATCCTTAATTTATGAAAGAATAAGTTTTATAAAATAGTAGTTTGGTACTACAAAAATTGTAACAAATGAAAATATCCGTTAAAATTCAAATAATATTCATAAATTGTATTACTTTTACTTAAGTTGTCTATCTTCTTTATCTTCTACACGTACGACTAGTACGAAAAAAACAAACTTTTTTGTTTCCATTTTTAACACCGACGACTACTAAGTGCACGCAAGAATAACTCGTATCTAGTGTGACCACCTCCGTTCATTTGCATTATTTGTTTCAATTTGACGTGTACGTACAAGTACGGACGAGTGATTTGTCGTACGTACCCGCTTCCAATGTGACCCTAGCCTTACACTGTTGCAAGTGGTTGATAAACAATGACCAACAATCAATGTTGGTGATGTCTGTACCGCTACAACTGGTGCGTACGACTGAATCACCTAAGCTGTGACAGACCAACAAATGACTCCAAGTCAGTTACACTTTTTTATTTTAGTTTGCTTCTAGTGTTCTATGGAATACACAAACAGACAAAAATTTTCAAAAAAATTTTTTTACCGAAATTACTGAGCCGATTTATTTGAGTTTAATATATATTGTGTATCTATTTTAGGTAAAGTAATAAAAAAAAATTAACGTTATATACCTTTATTATACTAATTTTTTTAAATTGTAAGACCCCACTGGAAAGTTCTTTAAAAATGCTATTCATTGATTGAATTGCCCCTGAACTAGGCTACATGACGTGAAAAAAATTTCACCCCCACTTTGCAATGTGCGGAAGTATCTCAAACACAGAACACTATAGAAGCAGTCTATATATAAAAATCTGTCGTTCATAAAGTGCAATGTTGTGCAATTTACACCGCTTCTAATTTAAGTCCTGTTCCGATATATACTGCCATGTACTGGAAGCACGGTAGATTACGACGTCACGCTAGTACACTGGCAAGAGCGTTCCATTTTAAATTGTCATATTTCAGTGTACTGTCAATCATGAATAACGGAACAAATCTACAGTATACTGGTTACTCCACTACTGTCAGTGCCTTACCTTTGTGAAACCAGTGCTTACAGTAAAAAAATGGCGTCCATCAATGACGTCATGAATGTTTTAAGCACTGACAATACATTACGGAACGGATGACAGTACTGGTGCAGTACTCACAGTGTATATCGGAACACGCCTTTAGTCTGTTACTATTCGTCATGGAGTTCACGTCGTAACGAGTATCATTGTTTTTTTAATCAACTCGTGAAATTTAAACAGAAAAAAATATGAAGTGTGTCGTATTCAAGTGTAAAAATTCTATCGAACAAAAAAATTCTCAAAATATATCTTTCTTAAAATAAATAAATTTATTTTTAATTGTTGGTTGCTAGTTAGAAAAGTCGGCCATGACAGTATATACTACATATACACAAGCTGCGTAGTCATTCATTAACATATTACACTAACACATTCGCATGTTTGCGTATATACAATGATGTGTATTGTTGTATGTATCATAATCGTTTGGTAGGGGTAGCGGTGTCCACGTCATTTGCCGGCGACAGCGGGCACGGTAGTTATGAAATGGAAAATTAAAATCTATATATCTATGATCTCACGGAACTAAGAATTTTTTTTGTTCTAGATTAATTGAGATATACACTTGTACCATATACATGCACAATTTCATGTTCATGGACCGAAAGATACAGAAATTAATAAGGGTGTGACGGATGAATAGACGGATTTGACGAAACTAGAAGGGCTCCAAAAATTATTCTTCGGAACCCTAGAAAGTATATGATGAATTTTAACAAGGTCCTTCTATAGGTATTTGTAAATCAAAAAAACTTACCCGTAACATTTTTTTATTACGTTCACACTTTCCTTGCTCTTGTCTAAGTCGCTGGCTCATATTATATAACTCTCGACCAAATTCTAACATTCTTTCTACAGCTGGTTTACTTCCTCCACATAACTGTTTTCTGGTCTGTGGTAAGTCTACATCTAAAAGAATACTGTTTATTAGTATTATTACAAAATACTGTTTCTGAACAGTACTGTTTTATTTTCTAAGCAATTTGAATAGTTGTTCGAAAATTATTCGAAGAGTACTTCTTTTTATATCATCAATACGCTTCATCAAGTATCAAATACGTTTCATTTTTCTATACCGTACACACCAAAATGACATTATGACAAAAAATGACACTTTGAGTTCAAATTCCGAATAGGAAATATTTATGTACTTTTTTTTATTACATACAGTACTTATTCTCAAATGGAAACATTCCCAAATGGAAACGCGAGCTACCCACACCATATTTAAACACTGCTACGTCATCACTTCCCCTCCAATGGTCTGCGTCTGTTGCACTAAGCTGAGCGTCCACTAGGTCGGAAACGCGGCGCGGCGCAGTTCCGTTCTTGGAGATAAATACATTTGAATAAATGCAGGTGCGTCCACTAGGTCGACAGAGCGGCGCGGTAGTGTCCCGGAGATCTTATTGATGTAAGAACCGCGCCACGCCGCGTTTCCGACCTAGTCGACGCACAGCATTAAGCACGAGCGGAGTCACAAAAGTTTACTGTGGTCACTGCAACCCACAAACTTTAATTATTACTTGAAATATTTCTATTTAAGAAGGTATGGCAATTTGGAAATTTAAATGTTTATTAATAAAAAAAAATGCAAATAATATAAATCACAACAATGTTTTAGTATTAAAACACTGTATGACGTACTGTCAAATTGGAATAATTATTTTTCTGTTTGGGAATTAGGTTGCCCATTTTAAAAATATGATAATTAGAGTGTGGATATTGGTCTGAACAAAAGGATTGACCAATTTTTTATAGTTTATGTATATAATATATACGTGTGCATATGTGTATGTATTTTATAAGATTATAATAGCGTCCAAATAGTTTTGAAAAAATATGTATATTATACAGCTCAACCAACAAAGTTGCCGGTCAAAATTGTACGCGCAGTAGACAAACACAACTTCTATCACACTTTTATGGATATATATTATATGTTTAATTCTTGTTGTCGCACTCTTTCATTTGCGCATCTGACCGGCAACCTTATGTTGGTTGGGCTGTACATACTAGCATTTACCCGCGGCTTCGCTTCAAAAGTATGGACACTTTGACTCAAGGTGTACTTAATGTTATGGTACACTGCCGTGTCAAAAGTGTGGGCACTCCTTAGGTCAAGGTGTCCCAATACTTTTGACGACGTAGTGTGTGCTATGGTGAAATGGACCTTCGATATCTTTGTTAGCTTTTGAATAGAATATTCTGGAATCTTTTCCAATGTTCAACTCAGTTATAAAGTGGGATTATCGATCGTTTTTAAAATAAACATAACAATTTTCATTTGGCGTCGCATCATTTCTATTGCATATTCTATAAGTCGCTGACGTCACTATACAAAATCGGAGTCCGTACCATTGGTTGTTCACCGTACAAAGTAATTTGAAATATAAAAGTTTATTTTATACATATGTAATTTTTATATATTTCCTTATTTGTAAATAATAAACAAATAAGGAAATACATAGAAATTACATAATTATGTATAAAATAAACAAATATTTTACTTCGCAAAATACCGCTTTTATCTTGAAACAATATTGCCATAGTTTCAAAAATAAAAGTGGTATTTTGCGAAGTAAAATATTTGTTTATTTATAAATATGGAATACCATAAAGTAACGCTCAAATTTATTAATATTATTTCCTTATTATTAAATATCATCAACCGACACTGGTGATTCTCAAATGGAAACATTCACTTCCCCAGTCCCGACGTGTTTCCATCTGAGAATAAGTACTGTAAATCGTTAGAGGACATAAAAAGTACTTAATCTTGACACTAGAGTCGCTGGTCATTATAATTTATGATAAATATAAATAAATACTCAAAGAAAATAAAACAAAAAGAAATAGAGGAACTTTAAGTAATATAAAAACAACCAACCTACACAAGACATATCTTTATGACATTTATGAGTAAATAATGGGAAGAAACGAAGTTTATTTGTCTATTTCCGTTATTTCTTTTAAAATGTGCTTCCATGCCAAGTTACGTCAACAAATAACGGCGGATTTAGTTATGTTTAATTTTATACATTTAAATACCTCTAATTAAGAAAACAGCCCGTAAAGTTGACTTTCCCACGGTATTACGTGTAATATTGTGGTCACTAATGGGTTAAATTTGTTTAAAAATTCATGTTTTAATAGGCTTTACCATAGCTTTCTATATTTTACTAAAGATGGCTATGGCTATACATAATGAGGGAAAATTAGGCAACACGTACATAATGAAAATCTTTATGAACAGGCCGTGTTTATGGCTGAGCGAGCTTGCGAGCGAGGTCAATAAAAAAGGCGAGTTCAAGTTAAATTATGTACCAGTTGCATACAAAGCTTTATGTACGACTGCTAAAATTCCTAAATATTGATAAAAATTAAATTTATAAATCTGGTGTCTATACTTTAAATAAAAAAATTATTTTATCTACGACTAGCATGAAATTGCTTATTTATTGTACAAAATACTATCTAGGTAAGCTATGTTTTTATATACAGTTTTACAAAAAAATGGCTCTTTATTACACGCATGTATACTTAAAATACCACAGGTTGCTACACTTTTACTAATTCTTATATTGTATATTATATTAAAATCTGTACAAAAATTTTGCCTAGTAACTGAATGTTTTATATGTACAGTAGTATTTTAACTAAAAGAATGTTTTTTAAGGGGAATTCTGAGATAAGGGGATTACAAATATTTTAAATGTTAACCAAGGCAACACTGACAAATAAATAAAAGAGAGATAATTATATATCTTTTATATTCAATAAAAAGAGATAAATTGTAACTAAGAGGAATTTATGCTCTTTCTTTTAGTTAAAATTCTACTGTATTTGTTTTTAATTTAATTTTAATGTATTATATTTGTATGAAATTTTTATCGTTTACTGTGAATTTCATGTTAGTCGTAGATAAAGTATAATCTATCATATCAACTAATCAAACATTACTATGGAAATTAAAAATTACAATAACAATTTTTTTGTAATGTTAAATCAGTGAACAATATTTGACAGTTCTAAATGTCAAAAAGTAATTCAAAATTAAACCCGCTGCCTCTTTTAGCTCCACCGCGGGTGCGACGGCTGACGCCCGTTTTAATGATTCTAATCTAATATTTAAAGTAGAGGCATCTAATATTTAAAGGTACTAATCTAATATTTAAAGTAGAATTCATTCGGCCTAAAATCACTAATGAAAATAGAACGTTACCTCCCGTACCTACTATAATAACTAATATAATATTTTCTAATATTATATAAATCA
This sequence comes from Brachynemurus nebulosus, assembly GCA_035578155.1. Taxonomy (NCBI): domain Eukaryota; kingdom Metazoa; phylum Arthropoda; class Insecta; order Neuroptera; family Myrmeleontidae; genus Brachynemurus; species Brachynemurus nebulosus. The sequence continues at coordinate 4,535,999 of JAPWDM010000028.1, forward strand.
AGTAAGTGCACCCTATTTTTAAAATATGCAAATTTAAATTATTTTAACCGTGTGATATTTAAGCTAAATGTCCACCAGCAATAAATATTGCAGAAATCGACTTCTGCAAGTATTTTTTCATGTGGAAACAGCCACTGCAAGTTAACTTCTGCAATTATTTTCAAGTTGAGCAAGTCTTTTTTGCTTTGTGTGTAAACAGTGTGTTTATACATAAAAAACATCAACTGCAATTAGATTGCCGCAAGTTAATTTGTGCAAGTATTTGATAGTGGAAACAGTAACCTGCAAGTAGGGTTGCCAACTGTCCCGATTTAATCGGGATGTCCCGATTTTAGGCCTATGTGTCCCGCGTCCCGACAACAGTAGTGGCGGGACGCTAATTGTCCCGATTTTTAACATCTACAATTTTTGTACATTTATTAGTCCCGCCAGTCTCGCTATTGTTGTTTCTAAATTATCGCGCTTGCATGTCATGACGGCCAAGGAAGTAAGTATGTGTAAAGTGTACTCTGTCTACGGATTTATAAATTATAGCTTACAGTGTTGCCAGATTAACTCATTAAAATCCCTTCAACATTAAAATCCCTCCAAAAAATGGGAGAAATTATTTGACATATATGAAATATGTAAGCGGCGTTCGAGTAGCCTAAAAGTAATCAATGCCAAAGACGGTCAACTTTATGAAAAATATTTTTCTCCAAAAATAATACAGTTGATAAGCAAAAAAAATTAAAGATCTAAAAATTAAAAAACTTAATTTGACGATTTTGTAAAAATTTTACGATTACGTAATTAAAAATAAAAATCTTTTGAAATGCGCCAAATCTTTAAGTAAATATATGTACTTTTAAGAAAAAAAACTGAACGTACTGTATGTACCTAATAAGTAGTTCTGTACAATGTTTAAATTTCTAGTGGAAATTTTTACCTTTTCTTTTTTATTAATGATTAAAAACGTTTGTTTTTTTTAACAGTTCCGATTTTACTTGCCCCGTCCCGATTTTTTTCCCATTAAATCCCGAAATATTCATTGGTAGAGTTGACAACTCTACCTGCAAGTGAAATTCCGGAAGTTCAGTCACTTGTAGGAGTTGTAAAGAGCAAGTTGGTTCAAAAAGTGTTTCAACTGTATATTTAACTTGCACAAGCAACTTTTTACTTACCCAAATTGTAGGAAGTTTTTTGTGCAAGTTTTTTCGAAAACAAAGATAGAATAAGAGACAAGAAAAAGATAGATATATTTAAACACATACGTATATTAAAAAATGTAGGTAACTGATTTGATAGCTATAGTTAATTAAAGAGAAGTTTGATAAAATTTTAATAAGTAAATTAAAAAAAAAAGAAAGAAACTCGAATGAAATATTTACTGAATGAAAATTTTTGTTACGAGTAGACATTTTTGCACTAATACTTATTCGAATTTGTCTATTTGGTTGGATTAAAATCTTCTAATCATATTCTAATAAAATTTTTTACTTCTTTAAAATCTGCAGCTGTTAATTTTATTTAAATAATTTTTTTTTTCGATTTCATGCCACTGCCATCTTTTACTCATACCTTTCTTTTTTTAGCGAATTTCGAAAACTCGTAATTCAGCTATTACAGCCGGTGTCATAACGCGACCTAAGCCCGGGACCACAACAGAAATATGTTTTGAGGTCCCTAGAATACGAAAATGATATTCATTAATATATATATATATATATATATATATATATATATATATATATATATATATATATATATATATATATATATACAGTGGACCCCCGGTAATCCGGCCCCTGGTTAATCCGGCACCCTCTGTAATCCGACATGCCGATTGAATATTGTTTGACAGTCTTCGCTAATCTATATAATGCATGATTGAGCAGGTTACAATCTTATTATTGAATCTGTTGTCGGATTACCAGGTTCTCACTTGTAAAAAATTCCGGACTATAGGGGGTCTTAGGCAGTACTTTATAATCCGACAAATTCGTTAGTCCGACACTGCTCTTCAAAACGTTTGTCGGATTACCGGGGGTCCACTGTATATATATATATATATATATATATATATATATATATATATATATATATATATATATATATATATATATATATATATATATATATATATATATATATATATATATATATATATATATATATATATATATATATATATATATATATATATATATATATATATATATATATATATATATATATTCCTCAAAACAAAATAAGGGCCACTTGAAAGTTTGTATTTTAAAACCGATTTATGTCGATCCACGTCAAAATAACTTTTCTAAATGACTGTTGTTATGATATTAAGTGGTTGAGTAAATGATAACAGTTAGGTTTAAGTGATATTATTGTCGAGGGGAAGATTTAAACGTTTTTTTGTCTCGCACAGCGTCAAGTGGTTAGTTTTACTTATTTTTTTGAATTTGATTTTAAATCAGTTTGCGCTAGATTGTTGATTGCTGAGGTTGTTTTTTGAAGTTTGGCGTGTTATTCAATCATTTATTTTTACAATGCCGAGAATTCGACACCATATGGACGAAGCTACTGCTACCAGAGCCGTAACGATGATTGAGGGTGGTCAGTCTCAACGTTCCGTGGCTCTGCAGTTGGGTTGTTCACGAAGGGCTATTCAAAATGTTTGGAATCGGTATCAGCAGACCGGTAGTGTAACCCGGCGCCGTGGCTCAGGAAGAGTTCGTGCTACCACTGCCCGTGAAGACCATTACATTCGACTGTGTGCACGACGTGAGCCGACTGTTACCGCAGGTACTCTACAAAATCGCTTACATCGATCTACTGGTACTGTTGTCAGTAATCAGACCATACGAAATCGTTTGCATGAAGACCAACAACGTTCAAGAAGACCAGTAATCCGTACCAAACTGACCGGAGCGCATCGTGCAAACCGTTTAAGATTTGCACGTGAACACCTTGAATGGGGCTTGGAGGAATGGCGTCACGTACTCTTCACGGATGAGTGCAAGGTGAAGTTTTTTAGTGATGATCGACGTGTAAGAGTGTGGAGAAGAAGTGGGGAAAGGTTTTCTAATCGTCACATTCATGAACGCGACAGATTTGGCGGTCCTAATGTCATGGTCTGGGGTGGAATTAGTTTGCAAGGCAAAACTGAGCTTGTTTTCCTGAACGAGGGTACTGTAACGGCTCAAAGTTACATCGAACAGGCTGTCAGACCTCATGTGATCCCCTTTGCACAACAAGCGGCCGACGGATTTATCCTGATGCAGGATAATGCCCGAGCGCATACCGTTCGAGCGACGACAACTGTCCTTAGGGAGGCTAATATACAGGTTTTACCGTGGCCTGCAAATAGCCCTGACTTGAACCCAATAGAACATCTTTGGGATCAATTAAAACGGCGAGTCAGAGCAGCCGGAGAGGATGTGCACACCCAACAACAACTGATTGATGTCTTGAGAAGATGTTGGGAGGAGATTCCTGATGAAACCGTTAGGCATCTTATTGAAAGCATGCCGAGGAGACTTCAAGAATGTGTTTTAAAAAGGGGAGGGCATACTCGATATTAAATCACCGAAAAGTTGCATAATGTGTGCTTTTACTCAAAGCGTGAACGTTTGTTGATGACTGTAAAAATGACTATAAAAATGATAAAATCCTAAAAAAATGTAATTATGGATTAATTTTTTATTTAATCTTATTAAAATTAATTTTATTTAGTAAAAAATTAGTTCCTTAATTAAATGTAAGCATACCTTATACTGTAACTTATATAAAAATAAACTTATGCAGCAAAACATGAGTGGTCTATATTTTGTTTTGAGTAGTATATATATATATATATATATATATATATATATATATATATATTATATATATATATATATATATATATATATATATATTTATGTGTGTGTGCCGCCACGATAACTTTCGAACGAAACGTTTAGTGCTTATGAAATTTTGTGTGCGAACTAAAATCCGGATTGCCTCGGCTAAGTTCGTCAGCAAAACACGTCGGATGCCCAGAAGTAGGTTTTCTGGCCATTTTTTATCATTCAATCCTATCATTATACAGTTCGATTTTTACATCGTTGAAAAGCAAAAAAAAAAAAATATGAAGCAAATGTTCTTATGATTTTCTTTCTATGTTAAGTATTTTTTGAGAAAATTGTAATTTTTCACATTTGTAATAATTTTCTCTCTTTGTCAGTCTAATAAGTAATTTATATTTCTATTTCAATTCATTATAAAATAATATAAAAATCTCTTTTTTGTTTAGGTATTTTTATGGAAACAATTGATATCTATTCACATATAATTATGTATTATAATAAACGAAGTTCTGTTTCTCATTTATTGCATTATAATTAGCATAGCTCTGTCTCAAGTTGAAAAATGAAAATTAAGCAGATTTTTTAAACTTATGTAATGAATTATTTTTTTTTATTGAATTTTAAATAAACAAGAAATTGAAATTTATGTTATGATATAATATTATTAAATATAAAACAAAACAACATAATATGTATGTATGCACGGAAAAAAATTTAAATGAATCGATTTTGAAAATTTTTTACTAATAATTATTAATGCTAGAAAGTTAAACAATTTTAAATGGATTTAAGGTATCTTATGTGAGATCTGTCAAGGTTTTGGGGACCTCAAAACGCCAAAAATTAATTAACCAATCGATTTTAAAAATTTTTTCACTGTTAGTAAGTTAAAGTTACTTGAATTAATTAATTAAATGATGTCCGCAAGAACCTTACGGACTGCCATAAGTTATATGAGATCCCTAGAACCCTTTTATTACTGTTAGAGTACTAGAGTTGTATGAGTTCCGCCAGGGTTTACTGATCCCATAATTGTAAAAAATAAACTAAACGACCAATTTTAAAAATTTCTTCACTGTTACAGAGCTAAACTATTTTAGATAGATTTAGAATACATTATGTAAGGTCCGTCAGGGTCCACAGGACCCAAAAGTGTCAAAAATAAACTAACCGACCGATTTTGAAAATTTTTTCACTGTTACAGAGCTAAACTATTTTAGATAAATATCGATTACGTTATGTAAGGTCCGCCTGGGTGCATAGGACCCAAAAGTGTCAAAAATAAACTGCCTGATCGATTTTGAAAATTTTTTCACTGTTACAGAGCTAAACTGTTTTAGATAAATATAGATTCCGTTATGTAAGGTCTGCCAGGGTCCATAGGATCCAGAAGTGTCAAAAATAAACTAACTGACCGATTTTGAAAATTTTTTCACTGTTACCGAGGTAAACTATTTTAGATAGGTACAGGTTGTACTATCTGAGATCCACAACTGTCCTACGGATGCAAATGCGGCGTAGAATGCTACACAACGGGTTTTAAAAATACTTTTACTGTTAGAAAGGTAAAATATCATATATATATATATATATATATATATATATATATATATATATATATATATATATATATATATATATATATATATTACATAAAGTCCGCCTAGAATATACGGTCGAGCTGATTTTTTAATGAGGTCCACCGGGATTTTGCAGATCCGAAAACGCCAGAAATAAGCTATCGAACAGATTCTAAAAATTCTCTCAGTGCTAGAGAACTAAATTATTTTAGATGGATACAACTATGCTGCACAAAATCCGTTCGGGTTCTTGGGTCCCCAAAATACCAAAACTAATTACCCAGCCGATTTTAAAAATTATTTTACTCTTAGAAATCTAAACTATTTTAAACAGGTACAGGTCTTACAAGGAGATGCACCCAGAGTGAAATTCTAAATTTTGATGAAACTTCGCTGGTGTGTAGAATAGGCAAAAATAAGGGACCCGTATTTTTTTTTATCGGCCATCTTCCACGTTTACGAGGTGAATCCAGCCCCTAAAGTTGGGGGTTCAAATTGTATTTCTTAAGATATCTCGAAAACTATAAGAGATAGAGGAAAACTTTAAATTGACGAAATCTTACTATTTGAAAGACTTATTCACCTGTATAGGTTAAACCAAGGTCGGGTTCATAAGAGGAGCTGGAGGGGTGAAAATGGGGGTAAATTTTCTTGCACGGCCTGAAAGGTTCAATGTATCAAATTTTTGCCATCATAAATAGAAAGAGCATCAAAAATTAGGGGATACGTGCTTTTGCGTTTTTTCGAAATATGTGTGGTATCCAAGCCATATAAGGAAGAAAAAATAGGGTAGATTATATTGCATTATTATTGATTGCAAATACGTTTTATATTTTTTAATTTTTATGTTGACTTTCATCCTGAAAATGTAAAATTTTACTTTCCGATAATGATTAATATGTTTTTTAGTACTAACTTACTTGGTAATTTAGCCATGTGTACATTTGGTTACTCATATTCGATATTTTTTATACCTATTTCTGCGAAAGTTAAAGTTCTCTGGTGTGCTTGTTTTAATGAATAATCGACAAGAAGCAATAATCTCTTTCGCTCGCTGTCTAGGTGCTTTGTAATAAATTTTGCGATTTGAAAAATGGAGTTAACACCTGTAAAACATACAAAAAGGATAAGAAAAATAGTTTGAATGTTGAGAAAGAAATAAACCGCGTTTATTTGGTTAAAAACGAATTTGTAAGAAGATAAAGGCAGTTGTTGAATGGAAGATTATTGCTTCTTGTTGAACAACACTTGCAGACCAAAGAACTTTGGTAGAAATGGGTATAAAAAATATCGAATATGAGTAACCAAATATACACATGACTAAATTACCAATTAAGTAAGTACTGAAAAATGCATGAATCATTATCGGAAAGTAAAAATTTACATTTTCATGATGAAAATAAACATAAAAATAAAAAAAATATAGAACGTATTTGCGATCAATAATAATGCAATATAATCTACCCTACACTTTATTCTTCTTTATATGGCTTGGACACCACATATATTTCGAAAAAACGCAAAAACACGTATCCCCTAATTTTTGGTGCTGTTTCTATTTATAATGGTAAAAATTTGATACATTGAACCATTCAGGCTGTACAAGAAAATTTACCCCCATTTTCACCCCTCCAGCCCCTCTTATGAACCCACCCTTGGTTTAATCTATACAGGTGAATAGATCTTTCAAAGAGTAACATTTCGTCAATTTAAAGTTTTCCTCTATCTCTTATAGTTTTCGAGATATCTTAAGAAATACGATTTGAACCCCCAACTTTAGGGGATGGTTTCACCCTGTAAACGTGGAAGATGGCCAATAAAAAAAAATGCGGGTCCCTTATTTTTGTCTATTCTACACACCAGCGAAGTTTCATCAAAATTCCGAATTTCACTCTGGGTGCATCTCCTTGTTAGATGAGATCCGCCAGTGCCCAATATTTGGAAATTCGCTATGTTATGCAGATGCTGCGACAGGGGTATTTTTAAATTTTTATTTCGTTGGGAGCTGTTTTATTAGGAATATATATTTTTACGCATCTAATCTTGTTTTAAAACTTATAAAAATTATGACAGTTATACCTATTGATAATATATACAAATTAACGGTCAGATTTTAAATAAATAAAAAAAATTGCAAAAGAATCAAATAATAATGTAAACAGAGAATAAAAACTTTCAGCAAGTTCTAGTGGTAAAACTTGCAGAAGTTACTTGCAGCAATCAATTTGTAGAATTTATTGCAACTAGTGAAAACACTCGCTCAAAAACTGCTTGAAAATTTATTGCCAGTGGAAACAACACATACAAGTATTTGCCGCAAGTTTGGTTGATGTAACTTGCAGCAAGTGTTTGCAACAATAAATTGTTCATTTTATTACATCTAGTGGAAACAGATACGCAAGTAACTTCTGCAATAATTTGCAGAAGTTACTTGCCAGTGTATCCTTGGCTTTATTAACTTACTAGCATTTACTTCTCATGTCTAATTTCATGTCCTATAATATAGGCAAATCAGACACCGTTGCCAGTCAACATTGGTCGATAACGTACATTAGTTAACCATTGGTATATTTAAAATGGTGTAACAGACAAATCGGGGTTAGTTAATCTCTGATTTACTAATTAATGGCTATTAATTTCTGATTAAATTAAGTTTGGTGCAATTGGCCATTAGATTATTAATTATTTAACATTAGTAATTTTTATTGAGAAATCTTCTAAAAATGTCGCAGTATTTTATTAACTTCAGGTGACAGATAATCACAACCAAAGCATGCTTTAACACATAATGAATTTTTCTATGCCGACTATATCGCACCTTGAGAATAAAACTGTTGCAACTGCAAAATCACTAATTTTAAGATATTAAAGAAATAAGATTTTGAAGAAATTTAAAACCTAATAACTTTTTTCCAAATTATCTTAGAACTTTGAAACTTTGTCAGGTTCATTCTAACTGTTAGTTTTAAATGTGATTTTTGTCGAAAAAATTCATAGTGTCAATTTTCATTGCAGTTGCAACCACAATTTTTTTAGTTATTTTACAAAAAGTTGCATTCTGTTTAGGATTATAATGTTATATCTGTAAATAATACATTTTTTCTTTATTATTTCACAAAATACTACTTTTTGTTGGTGACCTAAAGTTGTATCTGCAACTAATACTTTTCAGAAATTTTGAAAATTTCGCTTTATATAATTTTTTAATTGTAATTGTTTAAGGTAACACATTCTATAACTGTATTACAGATAGAGATGGGCAACGGAAAAATTCCCATTGGAAATTTTCCCGGGAATATTCCCATTTACAATTACTTTACTATTACTTACAATTAGCTGTACTTTACGATTACTTACAATTAGCTGTATTTAATTAAAGAACGCGACACCGTTCCCTCAATTTACGTGAGTATCTGTTTCACGGGGATTCAATTTATGCAGATAAAAAATCGCGTAAATTAAATCCGTCATTATAAAAAAAAAATACTGGAAATAAAAGCTACCAAAAATTGTAGAGAATTTTATAATAGAAATGATAACGAAAATGTAGAAATTTAGACGTTAAAATTTTAAAAATATCGATTTTTTCGATATCGAAAAATAGGTTTTGATAGTCCCAATATGTTAAGAATACCCACAACTTGCTTCGCTTAAGCCTTCAAAAATTTCGTTATATTTGAGCTACGATGCACCGTTTACGACATATTTACGATTAAAAGTTTACGTTTTCGAAAAGTATTGAAATCTAATTTTTTTTTTTTTTTTGAAAATATTTTATTGGTGACAAAACCAATTTGACTAGTGAGTCTGAATCAATTAATTATAATCAGTTTATGATGAGTAACTCAGTATCGATAATTTTCGATAACGAAAAGTAAGTTTTGATAGTCCCAGTATGTTCGGAATACGCACAACTTGCTTCGCTTAAGCCTTTAAAAATTTCGTTATTTTTTAGCTACGATGCATCGTTTACGGGATATTTACGATCAAAAGTCTACGTTTTCGAAAAGTATGAAAAACTAATTTTTTGAAAATATTATATTGCCGATCGAATCAATGGGACTAATAGAGCATAAATTAAGCCATTATAATCAATTTATAATAATTTGTTAGACATTAAGTAGTAAAAGTAATTAAACACATTTTACTGAAAATATTATGTTATTCTTCTTTTCTTGTAACTATTAAGAATATGTAACTATTAGGGATTTGCTGCTACAATTTTATTTTGTTTTTGAATTTTAATTTACTTACATATATGGTTTCTTACATTTTCTTTTATATATCAATATTTTGCCGATTGAAGTTTTTCTCACGTTTGTGTTTTTATTATACAAATATTTCGATTAAACTCAGATATTTTAGTATCACATTTTAGTTTACATTTTTGTACGGAATATCCTGATTTAATTTTTGTTTTTACCGGAAAAATTTCTAAGTTTTCAATGAATAATATTCTGACTCTGTATTAATTAAACCTTTTTGTATATTTGTCGCTCGTAAATCGCGATTTCGCTTTCGTTCCTTTCCTTCCAAAACAGGTGTTGGTAAATTTCTATTAGTATTATTTTGGAAAGTTTCGTATAAATTAAAATATATATCCGAATTAGCAGTAACAGTTACAGAGAAAAACAGAAACTATCCATTATTTAAATGGATAAAATTGTTTAAATTATATGGTTTAAATTGTTTAAATTGAATGGTTTAAATTGCTTAAATTATAAGATTAAATTCCGAAAGATCTGTTAAATTAACTTTTTCTTTATCAGCGCCTATATTTTGAAATTAAAATAAATTATAATTATATTTTAACAATAATAATGCTGCGAAAGGATTCGTTTAAACTCAATAAACATTAAATATGACTAAACTGTGAACATCATTATTCACTTACATTGTAAAATAATAACAAAAGATAGGAATATCAAAATGCTTGTATAGTTCTGTACGTACCTACAATCCACTCTAACTAACATGTAGGTACTAAATAAATGAAAACACATACATACACCTTTTTCAATCTAAATAAAAAGTTAATTTTTTGTTTTCGCTTTATTACAACTGCACATGCAACAAAAATTTTTTTAAGCCATTTATTCTTAGGTTGTTAAAGTTTAAAAAACGTTTATGCACTACAACTTTTTTATTTTCTAGAATTTTAGCATGAAAATTTCACCAATCGATAGCTTAAATGTAGCTGAATCCAATGATATAAAAATCTCAAAAACGAAAAATTTGCAGTTGCAACAGTTTTATTCGCAAGGTGCGATATATAAAATATTTTTATTATTTAAAATAATAGTAGTCTTCATAATCTTTATTAAATTTGTTAAACTTGTTAAATGTTATTTATGTTATTCTTCGAAATAGATAAAAATCATGAACGACCTATTTGCAACTGTGTTAATTATTACATATTTGACAGTTATGACAGTTATTTTATAGTTTATACCAGTTCTCGATTTCAACTTAACAAATAACATGCTCTTGGCCTTGTTATTTGTTATCGTCGAATTTCATCAATTTTTTCTCGATATGTTAATTTTTTCTTCGAAATAACACATTTAACATGTTATAGCATGTTTAACAAAGATTATGAAGACTACTAATAATAATTTGACTGTATGAACTCGCCTTTTTTATTGGCCTCGCTCGCAAGCTCGCTCAGCCATGAACACTGCTCGTTTATAAAGATCTTTATTATGCACTTGTTGCATAAATAGCTTTATTAAAATTTACAAATTGAAATGTTTTTTACTGTCATAATTAAAGGACAATGGGCAAAATTGCCCCCTAGCGCCCATTAGTGATAATATGTATTTTCTGAAAGCCCCTTCCTAGTAGGTCACAAATATACCCATCTTAGGTATGGAGAACCTGGCCTTCAAAAGTTCTGACGTGTAGTAGGTTTTGCATACTCCATGTGGCCATTTCTTAAGGAAACGATGTGTGTTGACCCGAAGCGGGCATTAGAGCCCCTTCGGGAGGGTGCACTTTGGACTACCATATTTCGGCAATCTACCAAGGGGCCTGTCAGAAATCGTCACTGGTAGGACTCCCAAACTTCTCTTCGGTTACTCCCAATCTACAGGTCTGAAGCCGCTCGGTACGTCTTCTGCCATAGGCCACGTGAAAAAACGAGGTTAGGCCATTTGCCAAGAAAGTGGTTTTACACAGTGATAGGCCGGCCCACAACATGTCTCATAACCCATTTGTACCTATACGAAGTATCCCGTTTGGCTATGGCCACGTGTAGACTTTTTGTACATTTGACGCCCTATAACTTTTGAAGGCCAGGTTCTCCATGAACGTGCCCATTGGTAAAGTTGGACTGCTTGACCAGGACTATCGATTAGCACCGGTCTCAACCTTGGGCGCTAGGGGGCAGCTCCCCATATAGTTTTGCCCATTGTCCTTTCCATACACTACCAGAATATGAAAAAAAATATTTAATATTTATTTTAGTTATATGAATATTCCCTATTCAGTTTTACAGTCACAGTCAGTGCCATCTATCCAAAACGCATAACTGATCACATCATGAGTGAAACGATGTTTTTATAACACTATAAAAGATAAGAATGGAAAAAAGAAAAGATAAAAAATTAGTACATACCCATATATTCATCCTCATAAATAATATTATTAGAATATATTTTATGGGTGTCTCCATTTTGATAGCCATTCGTTGCAGCAGTAGGTATTGGTGAAATTTTACCATTACTGTTATTAGTACAATGACCATTTTTCATTTCTGCTTCTGACGATGTTTCCATTTCAATATCGCTATCGTCATGATTATTATTCTTATGAGTTTCAATTGGGGTACCGTTACCATTCATTGAAATTGAATTGTTCTGGCTATTTATTTCTTCCACAGTACCATTCTTATTATTTTTATTATTGCTATTATATGTTTTAGTTGACTGTATCACTGAAGTTTGAATTGGACTACTGGGTCTTGGTGATGTATTAAATTGGGGTGTTTGGTATGCAGCTAAGCCGCGTGAACAACGAGGAGGACAAACTTCTGAATCTGACCCATTCACCATTTCCACAAATTGTCGACATTTTAGCATAAATAATAAGTTTTGGTTGTGTTCTAATAAACCTGGATATAATCTGCTTGTTAATTCAATTGCTTCACCCATTCGTCCAGCTAAAACTAGTTTCAATATTCCTGAAAAATTAATGACGTTAATTAATAATAATTAAAATCCGTATAGTGATTATTATATTATATTATATGTAGGAAAAATTATCAAACTGGATCGATTGAAACTGGAACTCAGGATTTTTTGATATTCAGTCAAACACTACCAACTAGGGCACCGATTCTCAAGCCGATTCATTCTGATAAGTCTAAACTGAGAAAGTTAAATTTCAAGAATTAACTTTTTTTATATTCTAATATATAACTATAGGGAAAAATATTTATAGAAACTACTGCGAAAATTTGGTTTCATTATTTCTAGTTATCTTTGAAAAAATAATTTTTTTTTTTCAAATATAAATTACAATGACGAATGAATATAGGCCAGTATAAATAGTATTTGAACAACAAAAAAATTCGTTACAGCAATCTGACAGCGGGATATTGTAGAACAAGACATTATAAAAGAGGGAAAAATAAATCGAACCGACAGCCGCTATCCGGGGTGGAATAGGGTGTGTTTCTGGGGGCTGAAAACAGTTCATTAATTATTAGTTCATTAATTATTTAATACATTTTTATATTTAAATACATTAATTATAAATCAAATTGTTATTTAATACTAGGTCTGTTCCAGTACCAGTAGGAAAGTGAATGTATTAGAAGGAAAATGTAGGAAGTCGTTCCTGTACACCAAAAAGTCAGTTGGTTGTTCACTTTCCCTCCAGTAGGAAAATGTAGAAATTAGCAGTGAATTCAGAGTTCCTGCTTTTTCCTTCCAACTTTCAAATTTAAATTTTTAAATTTATTAATTATGTTAAGGAATATTATTGTACATACATTTTAAAAAAATTTAGTGATATTAAACTTTTTAAGGATTTAAAAATCTAGTGATATTTTTTTTATGATATTGAAGCTAGTGAATAAGTGTCTAGCGTTTGAAATTAAAAAAATTACTTATGTATCAAAGGTATCAAATATGTACGTACAAATCAAGTCGAATAACAAACAGCAACAATCGATCTAATCAGTTACGCAGTTTTGTTTTACTATTTTGTTAAGTAGCTTCATAATTTTCTTTTAGATGTCTAAAATTACCATAATATTTATTACATGTAACCGTTAAGGCAAATGTCAAAAAGCTGTGAAATTTGTTTTAATTCAGTAAGCGCAGTAAACTGAAGGAAATCGTTTCTTTACCTTCATATTTTATCCCCACTATATAAAGTAGGAACTTGAAGAAAATATCAGATAAAAAAAAGTACGGAAACAGACCTATTATTTACCATTTTCATATGAATAATGGAGTAATTTATAAAATTATTTTGAATATACTTATTGAGGATAATTAGATTTTAAGTTGGCAAGAACTTCAATATTTCTGTTCTAAGTGTGAAAACTCATGGACCCGGGTGTCATTATTAAGATTTTACCAGTAAATACGAACCCCTACTGGACGACCCTTTCTATTTATAGCGGGTTGGAGCAGATATTCTATTGCATTTATGAGACCGGTTTCTTCTTGAGGGGTCACTTTCTATTAACCAAGTTAATTTGATAGTTTCAAAGTGTATCTTGGCAACTACGGACGTACAATGTATGGCTGAGCGCTCCGCACTCAGTGTTTGGAACAAAATTTGTAGACAATTTTATTAAAGATTATTTTATTATAAATGAGAACCATGCTCTGTAACTTTTATAATAAATGCAAAAACGATTTGAGGCAAAGGAAGCGAGATATTTCCAAAAAACTGATTTTCGCCACCTTTGACCTTCAATATCTAAGGACGCTCACACGTGATCTTATGAGGGTTTTGAGGGAACATTTAGGATTCCAAAATAAAGATGTATACGAAAACACAGCTTATTCCGTTTCATTCCGAGGTTGACACCCCTTATTGACTAATATGATTGGATTATCATAAATGTATCATGTATTAAAAAAAATTTATTAAAGTATAAAATAAAGTAAAAAAAATGTTTTTTAAGAAAAAGCTTTTATTTAAAAATGAGCTAAAAAAAATAAAATAATTTTTGAGTGAAGTTTGAAGCAATATGCAACATAATTTATAAAAGCTTGAGGCGTTTAATTAAGTTTGATAACTACTGAAAAGTAAAATAGCTACACTTATACGTATATCCAAAACAGAAATAACTAATGATAACGCCTCAAGCTTTTATAAATTATGTTGCATATTGCTTCAAACTTCACTCAAAAATTATTTTATTTTTTTAGCTCATTTTTAAATAAAAGCTTTTTCTTAAAAAACATTTTTTTTTACTTTATTTTCTACTTTTTAGTCTGATCACAATTAATTTAAAAAAAAGAATTAAAGAAGTAATTTTTTACCTATATTTTAATCGGTTAATTTACCCTAATCAGACATAACTATGGAAACAAAAAGTTGCAATGTAAAATCAATGGACAATATTTGACAATCCGAAATGTCAAAAAGTTGCACGGGACTAAAAATCAACAATTTTGGTTTTGGGGCGATTTAGGACAAAACTAATTATACAATATTGCATTGTCATCAAAGTTAGACACGTATGCAAAATTTGAAACCTCTAGCTTAATTAGAACCTGCCTAAATTTTGATTCCAAGATTTGATCTAAACCAACATACTAACATAGTAAGTTAAATAAAAGCTTTTAAAAATGAAGTGAGTGGCGCTTGTTATAGACAAAAAAGTCTTAAAAACGGACATTAAACCCCATTATTATTAATAAATAAGATCCATTTTTTTTGCGATTGTCTCTTAGCCAATTAATATTATCAATAATTATGATAACACTGATTGTTTTGGATAATAAGCGTATTACCCTGCAATTATAAATAATAACCTAAATAATCCCATTGATCGTAACAATTGAAGAGGTGGATTCCAAAAGGCGCTGTCATTTTTTGTCTAATGTGACATTTTAGTTGATGCAGAATGTTCAAGTCCAGCTCTACACGATTCTCATAGTGCCACCCTTCAAAATGAGCTTAGTCTACTGTAAAATGAATGATGAAAAATGGAATGTTTTCCAAAAAAGCGCTAAGTCAGTGACAGTTTTATTTCAAACTGCTCTAACAAGTAAAGGTCTTGAAGTGATAATTCCCGATTTTGATGAAACTTGGTAGGTGTGTAGAACACAAGAAAATAACAGACACGTATTTTTCTTTATCTGACAAAAACGCCATTTAAGGGGTGAAATCCACCCCCAAAGTTGGAGTAAAAATTTAATTTTGTCAAATTACTCGAAAACTATAACAGATAGAAAAAAAGTTTATATTGACACAACCCTTAATTTTTAAAGATCTTCCTATTGATGTACTCAAATCCAGGGTCGGACCTACTGGAGGGGCCTTGACTATAAAATTGGGGGTAAAATTTGAAATAGAGTGAATATGTACCTGTTTTTGCTAAAAGCCTTTACGTTAAAGTTAAAAGCTCAAATATTAATCTAAAATCTTACATGTGCACTCAATATTTTACTTATAATATCTTTAAAAGTAACTTTTTAAATCGTTTTTATTTATTGTATTTATACCTACAATTAATATTTAAACAAAAATATTGGATAAAATTTTATTATAATGTTATTCGTGCAAAATTAAGGGCTCTATATGTATAAGTTCCGGTAGCTCTAGTTAATATTGGAAACTGTTGAAATATTTTAAAAACAGAATCGGTAGAGGCAAAATTTAAATTGACGTAGCATATAATTGTTTTAGAGCTTGAAAAAATATACAGGGATATTAACCTATTATCATATATGAATCCAGGGTCCTAGTTATTATTGGGTTTTCTATTATCAGTGTCGAATTTAATTATTTTATAAACAGCATATATATAAATATTTTATACATATTATACAATTTCATATATACATAGTACCTAACAAATTTCATTTTACAGTATAAATTATTCTTTTTCAGCATTTCTATCCAGCATTTTTATTAACTAGTAAAATAGTACTCTAAAGGACATGTAATATTACACGATCACTATTAAAAATATAAAAGGCTTCATTCTAAAAGTATTACTCGCATATCTGTGAAATAATTATGATCCGAACGGAATTCACCAATGCTGGGAAATCAAAAGTACGTTGTGCTAAAAACTAGATACAGTAAATATTTAATTTTTTTAATAACCTCCTACACTTCGATATTTTAAGCGCATGAAAACGTACAGCACATCGGCTATACGTACTTGCCAACAAAAGAAGAAACACATATTTTAAAGGAGCTACTCAACCCATTTCCTTTTGTTGTCAAGTAAATATCGTCAGTATCAGCGTAAGAGACATATTTTTTCAAATAATAGAAGTTGTACTGATTACTTATTTATCCCATTTGTTTTGCAACTGATGAAACTATATATATCGCAGTGCAAATTTTATCAAAAAATTTTACTGACGACCCGCTAATAACTACGATCCTGGATTCATATATGGTAATAGGTTAATATCCCTGTATATTTTTTCAAACTCTAAAACAATTATATGCTACGTCAATTTAAATTTTGCCTCTACCGATTCTGTTTTTAAAATATTTCAACAGTTTCCAATATTAACTAGAGCTACCGGAACTTATATAGAGCCCTTAATTTTGCACGAATAACATTATAATAAAATTTTATCCAATATTTTTGTTTAAATATTAATTGTAGGTATAAATACAATAAATAAAAACGATTTAAAAAGTTAATTTTAAAGATATTATAAGTAAAATATTGAGTGCACATGTAAGATTTTAGATTAATATTTGAGCTTTTAACTTTAACGTAAAGGCTTTTAGCAAAAACAGGTAAACTAGTATTTTTGATTTAGTTTTCGTATTTGATATCAATATTTTGATTGGTCCAACCATATTCACCCTATTTCAAATTTTACCCCCAATTTTATAGTCAAGGCCCCTCCAGTAGGTCCGACCCTGGATTTGAGTACATCAATAGGAAGACCTTTAAAAATTAAGGGTTGTGTCAATTTAAACTTTTTTTCTATCTGTTATAGTTTTCGAGTAATTTGACAAAATTAAATTTTTACCCCAACTTTGGGGGGGGGGGTGGATTTCACTCCTTAAATGGCGTTTTTGGCAGATAAAGAAAAATAAGTGTCTGTTATTTTTTTGTGTTCTACACACCTACCAAGTTTCATCAAAATCGGGAATTATCACTTCAAGACCTTTACTTGTAAGTCAAATTTACTTGTAAACCATTGCATTTTTTTTCCAATAATAGCTGGTACACCTGAAATTTTATATTTAGACAATTACGTCACAAATTAGTTCAACCCTTCAAAATGACGTCATATAGATTTTAAACCAATAACTGAATACAAAATTTTTAATACTCCTTAAAAATACTCCTTCTCGATTTAACATTACGAGTTAGAAAAAGATAATATAATAATATAATCCAACCTAATTAAAAAAAAAAACAACTGAAATATTAATAATAATAATATAAAGAGGCGACTTACGTCGTTACCTATTTGTAACCACACTCCAGAAAAAGACGTAATTATAATGAGTTGTCTGTCAAATGTTACTCTTAAAAAGATTTTCAAATTTGTTTAATTTTGTACAGTAAGGCTCAACGTAATGGTAAACTAGTAATTAGATTTTACCGTACAAATGGTTTAAATAGTTATAAATTATAGCTATTTAATGACAAACAAATCAACCAAACTTTTCAATCTTATACCTAAACTTTTTCTATCAATAACAACTCACTCATATCTTATTTAAAAAATGCCTATTTTTTTAGCTTATCGTACTTTTTAACTTGACCTAGTAGTGTACTTTTAAATAGTTTTAGAAATCAGTTTACTTATTGCAATTCAAATGTTTGATGAATTTCTGCAAGGAAAATTCAGCTACTACACCATATCTCACCAGGTCACCATAAACAGAAAGTAATGCCGATTCGTCGATATACCTATATATTTAAACTGTTCTCGAAACGTTAAAAAAAGCTTTATATTTTTAACCAAAAAAGTTTTTCAAACGTTACAGAACGTTTATTGTCCGCAGAAAAAAAACGCTTTTATATTCTTCAGCCGCCATATTGAAATCACTGTTGTGTGAGGACAATTTCGCCACGCATATTTGAAAAATAGAGTCCATAACCTTTAATTTGAGATATTGCAGATCTATTTTAAGCAACACCAATTTTTGACAGCAGGGTGTCCCGTTCAGAAAGAATGTCCTATATATATATATATATATATATATATATATATATATATATATATATATATATATATATATATATTGGGACGCAAAAACCGTGATGGGGGGGCAAGGGGTCCCGACTCCCCGAAAATTACGTAAATTTTCCTTCCATTTATTTTATTCATATTAAACTGTTTACTGGTATTTTTTATTTGAAAATCGAATTTTCGGAGACGACATTTTACGATAATATTTTACAATGTTATCGGAGAATTGCGTTATCAAAAAGTTGGGTTGTTTAAATTTTTGTTGGACCTCTCGGTAGATTTGTAGTTGTTGCGCCCCTATATTGTATATATATATATATATATATATATATATATATATATATATATATATATATATATATATATATATATATATATATATATATACAGGGTGAACCGTAACGACGGCCCCAAATTTCATCAATTAGTAATACATGATAAACTGAACAAAAAACCTTAATACCACTTTTTGCTAGAGCGTACGGTTTCGAAGAAAATAACTTTTAAAAAAATTTTGAGAACCACTGGTTGCCTACCTACCTTGACCTACACATACATCTGACATACATTCAGTCGGTTTCACGGACACGTTAGATATGCTAATGTTATTTCGTATTATTTGAAGCCTTGCTCTATTAAATTTTAAAAATCTTCATCACAATCTTCAACATAAATTAAATGCATATCGGCTAATTCACGAACAGAGTAATTGGCCATTTCACTTTCTAACCAAAATTTAAAATCACAACTAACACGTAATAAAATAATTTTATAAAGAGTTAATAGTCCACACTAAACACTAAATTTAACTAATTACTTAGTATAAGCGGCGAAATTGCAATATGCTATGTTATGTGATATTTTTTTCTTTTTTGTTTAAAAAATATGTCAGATGATGATACAAATGTCAGTATTAAAAAATGTGTAAAATATTAATAAATTTGAGTTTTTGAAAACAAAAATATGTTTGCTTGCTTAACTTTTCACCAACTCGTGTTTACCGGTTAAAAAAAATATGGCATGAAATAGTATATTGCAATTTAGCATTACCTTTTTTTTTAACACTAAAAAAAGGTAAAATCAGTTATCGATAACAATATTAAGAAACACAAAAAAATTTAAAACACAAATATCCAGAATAATTTAATGTTTCAACCACTTTAAAGTTTGTACAAAAAAAAAAAAAAAAAAAAAAAAAAAAAAAAATTAAAAAACACTTCTTCGTTCAAAGTCATTCATTACATACATATTTGATTATATCTTTCGTCCTTACGTAGGAGAGATACATAATACAAATGGTCACACAAATTTCAAGGTTAACTAACGTCAACTAACATACATACAACTTGCACCAACAGCCAAACATCTAATCACCTGTCACGTCATCACGCACACACACACATACACACACTGCGAGAAAACAGTACATATCCCATATCCATAGTTACTTTGATATCCCATGCATAATAATATTATTCAGTGGCTCTCAAACGGCGGTCTCGAATTTTGAAAATTAATTTTTTCGAAAACTAAGCACCATAAAAAAAAATGGTATTAAGATTTTTTGTCCAACTTTTTGTGGCCTATCATCAGTTTTAATTTGGGGCAGTCGTTACGGTTCACGGTGTATATGTATACATATATATATATATATATATATATATATATATATATATATATATATATATATATATATATATATATATATATATACATATATATGTATATATATAAATTTTGGCGAATCGACATCATTTTCGGATTGTGGTAACCTCCAAATAAAATTCTATCATAGTCCCAAGCTCAAGTCTTACCATGACAGTGACAGTAGTAGCTGAATTTTCTTTTCAGTCGGAAATTCATTCAAACAATTGAAGATAGGAAGTAACGAAATAAAAATTTGAAATATATTTAGAAATACACTACCAGCTCAAGTGAGAAAGTACAATAAGCTAAAAAAATTAATATTTTTAAAATCAATCAAAGGGTCTCGCCGGGTAAGCATTATGTGATTTCGGCTCAGCGGCTTTTTCGGCAATTCTTTTTCACGAATGCTGCTTATCGTGAGTGATGTTCGAAAACATAGGTATTAGACCTCTACCCCTTATATTGTCAGAGATTTGGAGATAACAACCCTTAAATTTAAAATTGTTTTTCCTCAAAACTATTGAAGATAATTAGATGAAATTAATAAAGAATGTTGACATAAAGTAGCTTTATATTATATAATTTTTTTACATTTGAATGACGTTATTTACTAGATTAAAATAATAATTGCATTTTTGAGGATGCATGTTTTAGATCAACCCCTTGAGTGACACCTACCAAAAAAATATATGTTATTTGGCTCTAACATAGTTATCGTGTGTAGAAATTTTAGCGAGGTCAGGTTGGTGGAAGGTGTATTAAAAAAATATAAATTTAGGTTAAGTAACAATAAGGCACCCCTTCGAAAAAAATCAGGGTTGTGATTTGGGTGAGTGACTATGGTATTTCTTTGCATTTTTCGACTCTGAGTGCGAATCTGGGATCAAGAAAATTCTTATACCCCTAAAATTTTTGTATAGAGCCACAAATATCCCTTAAGTAGGTGTAAAGTTATGAATATCAATATCATTATTACAGAAAGGAATATAAATAGGCATTTTACAATCCTCGTGCCCTTATATTATTGCCAAGGGCTCCACCAAGGTGATTTTAATGGATGGTATCATCATTCTAGAATTTGGATTGACCCATGTCTTTAAACTTTAAATAATAATTTATTTAGCTATCTTCTAGTAAAAATACTCATTCTAAAAATTCATCATTAAAAAGCATTACTAAAGTTAAAGGCACTATATTGATTGGTGAGCCGGATTAAAAACAACAGGTGGGTCACGTCTGGCCCAGCGACCGTAGTTTTCTGACGTCTGGTTTAGAAGATTAATGGAAAAATTAATTTATTTTGTTATTAGACCTTGTACTAACGAAAACTGAAAGCGATTCAAAAAAAAAAATTCATAAATAAAAGTTAATTGACCTTAATATTTGAGGTATACAAAGTTTAATTACCATATTTGATAAAAATAATATTGTTAGTAACTCTTCCTTCATCACTGGAAAGCTCTGATATTAAAAGTCCACAAAATCAAATATGGCAGTTCATATTACTTATTGTAATAGACCGTGGTTTTGGAAAAGAGACATCAACGCCGATTTACATATGAATTTTATAATACGGGAAAGGTTAAACTTATCATTAAACGGATGCCTATGAAATAATAAGGCCCTTAAAACCCCCAGAAAATTAAATTTATTTCCAAAAACTTTTAAAAAACAATCAATAAATTCCAAGTACATCTCTTTGTTTCTTACAAAATGCAGTACATTACAAATCTATAAATACATATAATAAAACTGTAAATGGACCCAGGGCCGTGGAGAAAAATAGTGGGCCCCGGGAATAATCTACATTCTTTTAAAAAATTCCTCCCAAGAAAATAAGTTATAAACAAAAAAACCTTTTTTCCTTGGCCCTCTATTGACAGTTACGGGCCCCCTCCTTAAGCCCGGACCCCGGGGCTAGAACCCCAGTTACCCCACCCTCTCGTCGGGCCTGAATGGACCGTGTCTGTATGTACATGGTATATTTCTGGAAAATTGTACTGATATTATAGACAGTTATTAATTTAGATACCAAAACAGCGATATTTAAATTTTGACCTGTCCCTCTGTCTGTGCACGCATCATGCAAACGCAACTAGGACGATTTTGATGAAATTTGATTGATTTTAAAAATATTTATTTTTTTAGCTTATTGTACTTTCTCACTTGAGCTGATAGTGTATTTCTAAATATATTTCAAATTTTTATTTCATTACTTTCTATCTTCAACAGACTTGAGCTTGGGACTATGATAGAATTTTATTTGGAGGTTGCCACAATCCGAAAATGATGCCGATTCGCCAAAATTTATATATATATATATATATATATATATATATATATATATATATATATATATATATATATATATATATATATATAGTAATTCGTAATTATCCAACAAAAATTTAAACAACCCAACTTTTTGATAACGCACTTCTCCGATAACATTGTAAAATATTATCGTAAAATGTCGTCTCCGAAAATTCGATTTTCAAATAAAAAATACCAGTAAACAGTTTAATATGAGTAAAATAAATGGAAGGAAAATTTACGTAATTTTCGGGGAGTCGGGACCCCTTGCCCCCCCCTGGTTTTTGCGTCCCAATATATATATATATATATATATATATATATATATATATATATATATATATATATATATATATATATATATATATATATATAGGACATTCTTTCTGAACGGGACACCCTGCTGTCAAAAATTGGTGTTGCTTAAAATAGATCTGCAATATCTCAATTTGAAGGTTATGGACTCTATTTTTCAAATATGCGTGGCAAAATTGTCCTCACACAACAGTGATTTCAATATGGCGGCTGAAGAATATAAAAGCGTTTTTTTCTGCGGACAGTAGTAGCTGAATGTCTATAATGTTATTAAATGTCAAATTAAATTTTTTAATATTTAAAATGCTTGAAATGCTCTTGCTCATTGTATTATCAATTAATGCTATTAGTAGGATTAATATCAGTATGAACTTCATAACAAGATATTGTTGTATTAAAGGTTGTTCCAATTTTCTTAGTAAAAGTAAGTACAAACGTTTTGCTGATGTGATTGTGTTGGTATTGTAAAACTGCAGATTTAGAATTTGCAAAACTGCGCACAAACAACTGTACCATAACAAAATCAGAGAATTAACATATAGTACGAGAGGTACTGGCGCATGAGTACCGAAAACTATTCCACCTCAATTTTTTTATGCGATCCTGTTGACATTGCCCTACTGATGATATAAATGCATGTTGCCAGGGGGCAACCCGGGGCCATATTGCTTAAACCGGAAGTTGTTTAAACAATTGCAAGGAATTGTCATTTTTTAACCGGACAAATTTTTTTTATATTCTTTATTGAAATACAAATAAAAAAGGTCCTATGACTTTTTACGATAAAGTTAATAGTTTTCGAGATATGAATTTTTAAAAGTTCGAAAAATCTCAAATTTGGGTACTTTTGACCCATGAAAAATATATTAAAAAAAAAATAATAAAATATAAATAACATTTTTTTTAAATTCTTTATACAATAGTTAATAATATCCTTAATAGAGGTTTAAAAAAATTTCATTGTTTATACCTGTTTTTTAATTGTTAATTTCGCGCCCTCACAAGTATGCGTCCCCTACCTTTAAAATACCTTTAAGTATTTTTTCAACCGGACAAATTTTTTTTATATTCTTCATTGAAATACAAACAAAAAAGGTCCTATGACTTTTCACGATCAAGTTAATATTTTTAGAGATATGAATTTTTAAAGGTTCGAAAAATATTGAATCTTTAAAAATTCATATCTCTAAAAATATTAACTTGATCGTGAAAAGTCATAGGACCCTTTTTTGTTTGTATTTCAATAAAGAATATAAAAAAAATTTGTCCGGTTGAAAAAATACTTAAAAGGTATTTTAAAGGTAGGAGACGCATACTTGTGAGGGCGCGAAATTAACAATTAAAAAACAGGTATAAACAATGAAATTTTTTTAAATCTCTATTAAGGATATTATTAACTATTGTATAAAGAATTTAAAAAAAATATTATTTATATTTTATTATTTTTTTTTAATATATTTTTCATGGGGCAAAAGTACCCAAATGTGACATTTTTCGAACTTTTAAAAATTCATATCTCGTAAACTATTAACTTTATCGTAAAAAGTCATAGGACCTTTTTTATTTGTATTTCAATAGAGAATATAAAAAAAATTGTCCGGTTAAAAAATGAAAATTCCTTGCAATTGTTTAAACAACTTCCGGTTTAAGCAATATGGCCCCGGGTTGCCCCCTGGCAACATGCATTTATATCATCAGTAGGGCAATGTCAACAGGATCGCATAAAAAAATTGAGGTGGAATAGTTTTCGGTACTCATGCGCCAGTACCTCTCGTACTATATGTTAATTCTCTGATTTTGTTATGGTACAGTTGTTTGTGCGCAGTTTTGCAAATTCTAAATCTGTAGTTTTGCAATACCAACACAATCACATCAGCAAAACGTTTGTACTTACTTTTACTAAGAAAATTGGAACAACCTTTAATACAACAATATCTTGTTATGAAGTTCATACTGATATTAATCCTACTAATAGCATTAATTGATAATACAATGAGCAAGAGCATTTCAAGCATTTTAAATATTAAAAAATTTAATTTGACATTTAATAACATTATAGACATGATATCCAAAATATTTAAAAATAGTTATTTATATCTATGTCATGCCCGAAATACTTCTCTAAATCTGACACCAGGTGGCAATAATGTCGTCAAGCTCGGTCCCTTTTATTAATAAGATTTTAGATATTGACGTTAGTTAGTGATGGAAGATTTTTCAATTCGTTTAATTAGAAACATGTTCAGGGTGTGATTTATCCACGACTAAATGAATCAAAATTAGTTTTGTCCAATCCGTTGGTTCAAACCAAGTTTTGTCCATCATATAAAAGCAGTTTTTTTTTTTTTTTATAAAATATTTTAACGAAAAATCGATTTTGATTGGACTTTAAATCATGTAATCTATAAGAAAAACAACCTGAAAAATACAAACCCTTAAATAATACGCTGAATAGTTTTTGGTGATTTTCCAATATTTTGGTAATTGTGACAAAACACGTTTTGAATATTCACTTCACACTTATAGTTTAAAAAATTTAATACTTACTCTGTCGATTCTTAATAGAAGTAACTTCTTCATTAAAGGCTTGGCCAGTACTCTGTGCAAAAGCTTCAGCTGTTGCACAATAGCCGTGGTGTACAAGATATGTAGATACCATTCTAAAGAAAAAAAAAACAAACAAAAGAAGTAGTTTTATTTAATTAATATATATGGTAACACACTTGTGTCGATGAAACTTAGTGTCTAAATGGTGTGATAATTTTTTTTTACTTTATCATAGGAACATACTGGCTTTGATAACAGGAACTATTCAAAACTCATAGTTTTAAATTTTAATAATTCTTGTATTTTTATAATCTATATTTCTGTAAGTATTACAAATTTGTGTTGAATTATAATACTTATAAAAATAGAAGAATCTTCAAAATTTAAAACTATCAGTTTTGGGTGGTTCCCGTTATCAAAGAACTACCCCATTGCAACAATATATTTTAAAGAATGCCTTTGTAATGGAAGACGAACCAAATATGTATTTTTTAAATGGAACACTTGTATTTATAAATTTTATAGAATATAGATGTTCATACGGGTTTTAGATTGTACAGTAGCAGTAATTTAAATTGTAAAGTGGTTTTGGGATTATTCAAATCTTATTAGTTATTACTGAAATGACTAATGATCATATTTTGAGAACGCAGCAACAACACCTTGATTAGACAACAAATGCTTATATAACAGAAATTAAAATTATTAAAAGTTTAAAATTTGGTGTCCCTTTGTTGATGTAAAAAGGATAAGTATCTCAGCTGAGGTACAAAAGAACCTCAGCGTCTGATGAAGGCATCTTACCCTACATTTATTATTTTTCATTTCAAATATCTTTACACCTAACTCTAATATAGTTTATTTCTTCGTTAGTTAGCTATCAGATAGTTTCAAAAAAAAACGCCGTGAGCAGCGCTCTAGCATGGGAGATGAAGTTTCCTCCCATTGTCGAAATTTTTAAGATATCTAAATGTAATTGAAATTTACGTTTTTATCGATTAAATATTAATAAAAAGACTTTAAAAAGTGAACTGAAAGTACTAAAGACACTCCCTGGATACTAACTTAACCCATATACAAAATTTCAGTCCTCTAGCTTTATTTGGGGGGCCTCCTGTAGGCGTAACACAAACTTTGAAAACGTCGAAAAAGCTTGAAATTCTGGTGTAAAAAAGATGGGGGTGAGTGTTAAACATTAAAACCCCAAAAAGTACACCCTAGGTATCAACTCTATCAACATACAAAATTTCAACCCTCTAGGATACTTCTGGGGGATCTATGAGCGTGTCAGACTTCCCAAAACATTTTTTTGTCTCTCTACTGCCTCCAAATCGTCCTAGAAAGCTGAATTTTGGATATGTTATAGATAAAATTGACCAAAATAGTACGTCCAACTAGTTTGGAAAAATTTTATTGTTTTGCCCCCCCCCCCCCCTGGAAATTGGGGCGGATTGAAAATTTGCCACCATTTTTATAATATTGTGGTGCATCGGAAATAACTCGACTGTCGATCTACCAATCCAAAGTGCCAGTATTTTAGCACGTCTGGCTACTTAGCTGAAATTACAATAATTTAGAATCAAAGCGTTATTATCCAGTTGAGTGGCCGAACGTATTAAAGCACTGGTATTTTGGACTTCGTAACGGAGTCGACTGATGACACCTAATGATTTTCAGTACTCGCCGGTTTTAATGCATGTCCGTAATGAACTGTAGATCCGTAACGAACGGAAGAATTTGGTCTGTTGTTCTCAAACCGTGTTTTGGACTAAACGTCCTGTAAGGGCGGCACAAACATCCCTTTCATTTTTTGATTCCGTATTGCTTCTCATGATATTCATAAGGACTAATGTCCTATGAATCGGGAAACAACCGTACTCTATTGGTAATTACTCTTACTCGATCTCTATTGGTAATTACTTTCTAAAATTGAAATTTACTTTTTTTTCAAATCTTTTGTTCAGGTACAAGCCATAAACATCTAATAGAAAAAAATTTTGTTTTGAGAACTAGCTGCCAATGGTCTAATTTTAATTTTTTTTTCATGAAAATTTATTTACAGTATCTCAAAATAACAATATGCCAAAAGTTGGAATAAATCATATTTTCTTATATTGCAAAAGAAAACCGAAAAAATAGTTTTTTTTTTGGAGGGGGCTAAAAAAACCATGTAACCGAAATAACTGCTGAAAAAAATAATTTTAACATTAAGGGTTATCACCCCCATTTTCCCTTACTATGGGGGTAAGAGGTTTGAGATTAGTTGTAAATATAAGGTAATATGCCTTCATCTGATACTGCGCCACTTTTTATACGCTTATCTAGTTAGACCCTTTAAAATTGTTCACACTATTTAGATAGACAGTTCCACCGGCGCACTAGTGAGTCCATTTTGTATTTTATTTGATTTTTGTACTTGTGTAATATAGCTTGCCATTCGCCTTGACTCTCTGGAACAGGATATTCCAAAATAGAAAGACGAGTTCGTGCTCGTAACTCTCGCATCATATCTTCTATATCGAATACAAATGGTTGCTGGCCGAAGTTGGCGTCGACTACTTCACCAGGTGTCTGAAGGCCTACTGTAGGATACAGGTTTGGCTATATAACAAACCAAAAATAAAAGTGGATAATTTTTTTTTTAAAGGTCTTTTTTATTTTATAAATTAAATACTTACAGGTAGATCTGTAAATGCAATACCCAAATGATGTCCATTTTTTGTATAGAAGCAGGTATTGTCGATTAAATTAACACCACAACCAATCACGTCTCCTGTAGTGAATGTGGGTCCGTACGGCTGCCCGGTGCCCGACGAACAAAACGAATGACCGTCGTCCCCGTGGTAACCATATGAATTTTTGTCCCAACCTACCGATTATTCAAACATCACCTGTAGACGGGGTTCTTTTTTGTCATATTATGCTTTGTATGTAATTTTTACACCACTATGGCAGTGATCGCCAAATCAACTGATTAAATTTCCAAAACCGAACAATTTCTTTACAAATGTATTTTGTAAATCTTTTCTGCTACTAATTATTTACACTAGTGTTGGGTCGCACATGTGCGAGTCACTCCAAAATAGTGACTCTTTTAAGTGTGCGGCGTGCTGTGCGACTCTTACAAAAGAAGTCACTAGCACAGTCCGCCATTACCACACATAACTGAACACATTTTTTTTTTCTTTTTTTGTACATATGATACTCACTGAACATTAGGTTAAAATGTACATATTGCATATTATGGCACAAATAAAAGAATATCAACTTTTTCAAAAATGAAAAAAGACATGCATTAATAATTTATGGGTTCTTTGGTTGACATTTGACAAATTGCATTCCAGTTTATAATTTAACGGGTTACTTGAGCCCTGTGGTGTAACTTGAGCCCAAAACGGAAAAAGTATTATTTTCTGTTTTGTGCTTATATTAGTCAGTAGTAGAAGTAAGTTAGATGTTTAGCTAGTAGGTAACAGCAGTAGGTTTACGGTGTTTAAGTTTAGGTAGTTCTGAAAATTGACACTAGAGGTGAGGCACGTGTTGTTTACTCTCTGTTTGAAATTGATGTTTTGTTACGTTGCTAACTTTTGACTGTAAAAGTAATTGTGGTAGTCTACAAAGGAGGGTAAGTGTATAATTTTATTACTTTGTTCATTACTAAACTAAATTCAGATATGTTCATCTGCCAACCATTCCATTAATTTTTTAAATTAAGGTTTTGATAAATCAGTAAAATAACCTTAAAATTAGGGTAACTTGAGCCCATTATAACTTTGGTATAAAATGGTGCAGGACTATAGCAGAAATTCCTAAAAGTCCTAAACCGTTGGACAAGTTCGTTAACCAGGCACGTCCGATGCCCAAAACATGTTATTTTTGGAAATTTTCATGAAAAAAATTAACTTTTTTCCAAAATTTCTCCTTATTCAAAAATTTTTACACTGTTGGAACGAGGAGAAAAAATCACACAAAAAAGGTCTTTAAACTATTATTCTATGTCAACTAGTTTCCGAGACAAACTAATTTTTGTAAACGGAAATTCGCTACGTTATGCAGGATGCTGCGATAAGAGTATTGAATAAGTATTGTCTGTTCAAGTTAAAGTTAAGCCTGGTGTAAACAAACAATTTAAATGTTTTTAATGGTGATATTGAATCTGATTGGTCCACGTAATACACAACAAGCAAGTTACTATTGCTTGTACAAAGGAGTGCGTCTTACGTTATATTTAATCGATCCTTAATGCTTCTATATCTTATTCGAGAGTTGTCTGATTTTTGATTATCGTTGCCGTTTTTATTATTTTCGTTTTTTGTTGTTATTTTGTTTTCTTGTTTTGTTATTTGTTACTTTGTTTTGTTAGTTGTTATTTTGTTTTGTTATTCTTTTTAAAATAGTGTGTGTTTTGTTATTGTTAAAATAATTTTCTTTGAACTAATTTTTAAAATTCTTTGTTTGGTGAAATTCATTGTAAAAAATGGAACAGCCAAATATTTTAAAAGAAAATATATGGTTATCACCACCTAAAAAACGAATAAAGAAAAATGCGATTTCTTTGCAATCCAAAGAAATAATTTTAAATGTTTACAAAACATTATTGGAAGAAAATCCAGACACTAAAATAAAAGATATATATAAGCTGACAGCTAAATATACTGGGATTAGTGAATCGTCTGTTTATAACATAGTCCGCGAATATAGGGAAGCAAAGGAATTGAAAGAACCAAAATGTACGAAAATTCGTACTTCTATTGCAGACACTGTTGACGAATTCGACAAGTGCGCTATTCGTAGAAAAGTGCATGATTTTTTTTTAGAAATGAAATACCAACAATAGGAAAAATATTAGAGGCTGTAAATAACGATCCAGATTTGCCGAATTTTAAGCGAACTACGTTTTATAAATTTTTAAAGGAAAAATTAGACTTTGAATTTACGAAAAGACATCAAAATAGCATGCTAATAGAGAAAGATGAAATCAGATTATGGAGGAGAAATTATTTAACTAAAATTAAAAAATTTAGAGAGGAAAATAGAAAAATTTATTACTTAGACGAGACATGGGTTAACGAAGGCCACGTAACTAATAAAATCTGGGTTGATAGAACAATAAAATCAAGTAAAGAGGCGTTTTTGTGTGGGCTATCAACTGGACTTAAAACACCAGGTAAAGGACGGCGGCTTATAATAACACACATCGGATCGGATAGTGGATTTTTGGAAGACGGCCTGTATTATTTTGTTTCAAAAAAAAGTGGTGATTACCACGAAGAAATGAACGCTGACACATTTGAAAAATGGTTTGTAAAAACTTGCATTTTTAAACAATATAATAAATCCAATTTTTTTTTAAAATTATTTTATTTTTGTAGGTTTGGTAGTATTTTACCAAAATTAGAAAAAAATTCAATTATTGTAATGGACAATGCTCCGTATCATAGTCGGCGTGCAGAAAAAATACCTGTTAGCACATCTCGGAAAGAAGAAATTAAACAGTGGTTGAAAGACAAAAATATCGAATATTCAGAAGACATGATAAAACCACAGTTGTACGAAATTTTAACGCGCCATAAAAGTAAATATATTCAGTATACTACTGATCTATTAGCAGAGAAACATGGCATAACAGTTTTAAGATTACCACCTCGGCATTGCGAACTTAATCCGATTGAACTAATTTGGGGACAGGTAAAATTTTTAAGAAGTAATTACAATTACTATAAACATTTATATAAATATATTACAATTTTTTTTTTTTTTTTTTTTTTTTTTTTTTGTAGGTAAAATCATATATTGCACGAAACAATAAAACATATAAGCTGCAAGATGTTGAACAACTATTATTAAAAATAACCCGAGAAATTACGCCTGAAAATTGGCAAAATGCTATTAAGCGTGTGTGCTATCAAGAAAAAAAAATGTGGGACCTGGACTACATTGTAGACGATTCTTGTGACAGGTTTATTATTAATTTAGGAGAAAGTTCCGACGACAGTGACGATGGCAGTGATATGGATTGCTTGAATTGTATTTAAATAAAACAATAATATTAAAAGTTTGCAATAAAGTTTTTTATAAATTTTATAATTTTTTTTTTCGATCGTGCATCATGACGTAATTTTTACTAAAATAAATAATAATTATACACTTAATATGTCTTTTTACTTGTAAATGTGCATATATATGTTTTTTGTTCATTTAAATGTGAAAAGTAAATAAAATAAAACTCCCAAAATAATACTTCTGTAATTTGTTAATAAACTATGTAATTCTACATAAATTCTATCTAAAGTCATATTAATTAAAAGATTTTAAAAAATTCACTTCACGAATAATAAACCTAAATTGCGTTGTCGATTGAACTAAGCCGGGTATCACTGACAGCTACTGTCATGTGCAATGTTTTGGTCAGGCTTAAGTTTAACTTGAACACACTATAAAATGTTTTAATTAGTAACCAACATCCTACATGGTCTCAAACTGTTTTCAAATGAAAATCACCTGGAAATTTAGGTTTGGGTTCAAGTAACCCGATCTTGAGGTTAACTTGAGCCCAAAATCTAAAAAGCTATAAAATTTATGAGCCATAAGAAAAAGATCCATATTATATAATAAACTAACCGTAGTCATATATAGATTAATATACTGAATTTCCTATCCCAAATAAGTATAACAGTTACGCTCAATTTTTGAAATTATCAGATGATTTGCAAATCTGGGCTCAAGCAACCCGCAAACACGGTACTACATATTATTTTGTTAATCTGTAAGCCCAAAAATTAGTACAAGAAACTACCCCCGCAGGGTAAAAGAGTATATTTTATTTGTTATAGGCTCATTCATAACATATTTAAAGTTGTATATCATTGCTATTTTTGCATTGTATTAACTGTTTAACTTTAAAAAAAAAATTTTAATGGATAATGACGTTGGATATTAGATAATTAATAGGTATTTTTTTCTATTCATTTAAGGTACCATCACAGTGTGATCTGCCGAAAAATAGACAAATTTTCGCGATTTTTTTTGCATAGATAGGATGGGGGAATGGGGATAAATTTTTTCTTACGATTAATACCACTATTTAGCAATACAAAAATATTTTTTTTATTTATTTTTTATAATTATTATAATTTTTTGAAAAAAGTGTCTTTAAAAAATGGCGGAAAATGGTACACACGATTGCGGCCGCAGTTTTCATCCGAAAAAAAAAAACGCCGTGAGCAGCGGAGCCCCATCACGGAAGTCGAATTTTTCCTTTCATCTTCGGTATTGAGTGTCTACAAGCGAAATATAATTGAAAGTCCACAAGCGATTTGTAATTTTGGTGGTTTCAAAACTGATGATGAGTATCCGGTTGATCGGGGCTTTAAAAAAAGGTTTTAAGTCTTTAAGGGCTGAATCTCAGTAAATTTCAATTTTGTGCCGATAGCAGTTAACAGGGAAAAAGCCAACACAATTCGTACGGGGGCATTTCTATCCATGCTTATCCGCCAATTGTCTTTGTGTTTTATTTTTAAATATTAAAAAAGGAACTTAAATAGTAAACTGGAAGGCTTTTATGAAGATATTTTTTCTTTCCAAAAAAATCCAAAATTTCTATTTTATAAATAATAAAAATCCAAAATTCCTAATTTATAAATAAACAGTGACTTTAATAACATTTTCAAATTACTTAATATGTATGTATTTCATTTGTTAAAAAATTGTATTCACTTTTTTTAAAATTTTTTAAAATTACTATTCGTCTACTTGTATTTAGAATAAAAGTAATGCATTTAAAACACATTTAACAATAGCATTCAATTCCGATGTAAAAATGGAAGAAGTGGGAGGAAAAGTAATGTGGAATTCCTAAAAGGTACTAGCTGGATACTAACTGAATACACGTACAAAATTTCAGCCCTCTAGGTTTCCTTAGAGAGTCTCTAGACGTGTTAGAAAACAAGCAAAAAAATTAAGGAAATATTGGCGTAAAAATGGGTTAAAAGTTGAAACCCCCCAAAAACAGTGTCTGGCTATTAGCTTAACCTGTACACAAAATTTCAGCCCTCTAGGTTTATTTGGGGAGATTTTGACCCGAACGAAACTGTTAAAAAACAAGAAAAATCATGTTCTTTTGGGTATAAAAATGGTGGTGGTAGGGTTTGAAAGTCGAGACTCCCAAAAGGCACCCCCTTGATACTAACTCAATCCGAATACAAAATTTCAGCCCTCTAGGTTTATTTGGGTGACCTGTGCGAGTGGTACAAACTTCGAAAACGTCGAAAATGCATGAAATTGTAGCTTAAAAATGAGGGGGGTGGGGATAAAATATTAAAACCTCCAAAAAGCACAACCTAGGTACGAACTTTATCAACACACCAAATTTTAACCCTCTACGTTAATTCTGGGGGGCTGGGGGCCTGTTAGATCCAGCGAAAATCGTTTTTCCCCCCTCTGCTCCCACCAAATCATCCTAGGAAGCTGAATTTTGGATATGTTGTAGATAATTGACCGAAACATTATTTCCAACCGGTTTGGAAAAGTTTTATTGCTTTTCCGCCCCCCACCACCCCCTTAAAAGTTGGACTAAAAATCAAATAGATTCTCAATCTGTAGGTAAGCCGCTATGTACCTATGGGAGCTTTTTTTTTCTTGAAATTTAAAAAAATGGCGGCGGTTTGAATAAAAAGTACAAAATCTTTTATAGTTTTTCGTGTGAAAAAATAGGAAGATTTCAAAAGAAAAAAAAAGCTCCCATAGGTACATAACGGTTTACCTAAAGATTTATATTCTATTTGATTTTTTTTTTCGGATGAAAACTGCGGCCGCAATCGCGTGTACCGTTTTTCACCCTTTTTTCAAAAAATTATAATAATTATAAAAAAATAAATAAAAATGAATAAAAAATATATTTTTGTATTGTTAAATAGTGGTATTAATCGTGAAAAAAAATTCATTCCCATTTCCTCCCCAATTTTTCTTGAGTATTTCTGTTATTTGTATTCATTGCCTTCTTATTTTAAATTTTGTGAATTTTCAAAAACAATATTGACTTAAATTTATTTTGAGTGACTGTATTTATTTAGTTACTTTTTTTATTGACTAATTTTTATATTTATAAGTACTTTTAATTTTTTTTTTATACAATAGGTCAAAAATTAAGAATGGGTGAGTTTTATAACTAAAAAAAAAAAAAATAAAAAATGAATAACCAGTGTTGTTAAATGTAGTTTTTGCTCAGCAATGTTATTCTTAAAAGGGGGATCTACTTTAAATGTTAAAAGACGTTTAAAATCAAAGCATTCTTATGTGTTTAAATATCTTATTCATCGTCCTAATGTCAATGCTTCAAAATTCTTCAAAGTTCAAAAAAATATTTTTTTTTTTAAATGTACAGTTCACGATATATTTCTTATTTTAAGAATTTATGTCTCATACAATATCATATGGTCTAAATTTACAAAACTATTATATTAAAAGGAGGACGGAAAGAACAAATAAAAGAAACGACAGGACAGCACATACCACATTAACACACTGTGCTGTGTGTTCGAAAAGAGTTGTGACTATCGTTTCAAATCAAAAGAGTCGCTCGTTCCATGCGGCACACCTTACTGTGCGGAGTCATGTGTGTTAGCACACATAAAAGAGTCGCTTCGACCCAGCACAAATTTACACATACAATGATTGAAACAACTAGTAATATTTATACATTTGTACAAGCTGTAATAATAGTATATAATTCAATGACAAAGTAATGATAATAATCATAGATTACCAGATACAATTTACATACAAAAATCTGTCGTTCGTTTGATGTCGGTCAAATAACTAGCTGATCATTCGCTTATAGCTTGTGTTGGAATAACATAGTATATTGTGTCATTAGTTTCCTAATTATTTTTTTAAATTTAAAAAGAAAAAAATATGAAATGCGTCGTATCTAAGTGTAAGAATTCCATTAAACAAAAAAATACTTAAAATAAAGGGATATCTTTTTTTAAATAAATAAATACATTCTAATTATTTTTTTTGTCAACCAAAGTCAGCCATGATTAAGTAGTGTTTTGTACACTCATGTATACGATGTATACAGTAATGGATACACATATACAGTCCGCGACACTTGATTACCCTCACTTGAGATTTTTAAATATCTTTCAAAGATGGTGACATATTTTAGAAAACTACTTAAAAACATGTTAATTGGGAACTTTGTTCTACCTGATTAATATAAAACAGTAACAAAAACTTGAGTGTTTAACACATGGGTTTTTATTTTTTTGGGCTATTTGCAGCACGACACTTGATTACCCTCATCAGTTTCTTTTAACCATTAAAAGGCAAAGGATGTATCACAGTGTATATTAAAACATTTTTTCGAACAATTTATCGAATATTTGTAGTGACTGCTTACTTTTTTTTATCGAAATGGGTCGTGGAAAATTTCTAACTCAAGTGGAAATTGGGGAAATCCTTGCTTTGAAAAATGAAAATTATTCAAATCGTGAAATCGCAAGAAGAATTGGGCGAGACCCTTGGACAATAAACAATTTCTTGAAAAATCAGGAAAATTATGGGAAAAATCGTAAAGGACGCATCGCACGTGCTACAACTGACCGAGAACGCAGAGCTATTTTACGAGAAGCTTCTAATTCTGCATTAACCGCCCGTCAAATAAAAGAAAAAGTTGGAATTTCGGCGAGTGTCCGTACAGTTCAGAGAATAATTAAACAGTGTCGGTATCTCCAACGACGAAGACTTAAACAAAAACTACATTTGCTCAAGCGACATCAAGATGCCAGGTTAGAATTTTGTCGTGCTCATTTACATTGAAAAAAAGTGGCAGCAAGTAATTTTCTCTGATGAAAAAAAGTTTAATTTGGATGGACCTAATGATTTTCAACATTATTTCCATGATTTAAGAAAATCTGAGAGATTTCTCTCCCGTCGTCATAGTACTACAGGTTCTGTTATGGTTTGGGCTGCAATTTCTTTTCATGGACCTATAAATATTGTGATTTTAGACGGACGTCAGAATTCTGACAAATACATTGAAATGCTAGCAATAGAAAAAATTAATTTCGATGAAATTTTTGAACAGAAAAAATGGATTTTCCAGCAAGACAACGCTTCCATCCATAAAGCAAGCAATGTACAGCAATGGTTTAGGGACAACAACGTGGAGGTTCTAGATTGGCCGGCTTTGTCTCCCGATCTAAATATTATTGAAAATGTCTGGGGATGGATGTCGCGAAAAATTTATGCAGGAGGAAGGCAATTCAATGATACAAAAAGTCTGGGGAACGCTATTGAAACTGCCTTTGAAGAAATTCCTTTAAATTATATTTGAGGTTGTACGTAGAAATGGTAGATCTACTAAATACTAATAAATAAAATTACAATAAAAATATTTTTAAAAATATGCATTTTTTTCTTATTTCTACTGGTGAGGGTAATCAAGTGTCGCGCTGTAAATAACCAAAAAATATAAAAACCCATGTGTTGAACACCCAAGTTGTTGTTACTGTTTCATATTTATCAGGTAGACCAGAGTTCACAAATAAAGTATGTTTTTGAAAAGCTTTCCAAAAAACATGATCATTGTCGAAGACATAGAATTATAAAGAATGTATATAGAAAGAGTATGTTGTATAGAGAATGAAACTCTTACTGAGGTCGTACTGTGGTCAGGTAACGCGAGCTGATTCATTTGTTGTTCAGTCATTGATGTGAGTGTATCGATACTGTGTGAACAATTTTAAAGATTTTATTAATTTTTTCGTGATAAAAATGGGTGTGTGTTCAGTATTAATGTGTCAAAACCGAAGTATAAATGCAAGAAAAGCCGATAGTGGCATATCTTATCATTTGTAAGTATAATTTTTTCATTTCCAAAGTATGTAGTGAATTTTGGTACGCCATATTGTATTTTTCACTACTGTCATATATTTAACAGTATAAATTCCAGGTCCGTATTCTGATAACATGATATTTTATAAATTAAAAAATAATAGTTATAAAATTCTATGTACCTTTGTAATTGTTACTTT
The DNA here is from genome assembly GCA_035578155.1 of Brachynemurus nebulosus. Lineage (NCBI taxonomy): Eukaryota > Metazoa > Arthropoda > Insecta > Neuroptera > Myrmeleontidae > Brachynemurus > Brachynemurus nebulosus. The sequence continues at coordinate 4,573,633 of JAPWDM010000028.1, forward strand.
TTTGCTTTTACGCGTATATATTTTTAAAAAAAAATTGTTTATTATAATTTTTGAAACAATTTAATTTTATTTTAGATTTCCAAATGATATTCAACGGAAGTTGTTATGGGTATAACGTACAGGAAGACCAAATAGCTGGATTCCCAGTAAATATAGTTACGTGTGCTCGAAACATTTTACAGTTGATTGTTTTTATACAACCCAAAAAAATTTACGACGATTACAAACTGATGCTGTACCATCGTTGTTCCTACCTCGTTGGGTAAGTTTCTTTTGCAATAATTTTTACACAATTTGGTTATATTTTATAAATTTGATATGGTCATGGTTTTTTTTCTTTTTTTTTTTTTTAATATAACATAAAAGCCCCTATACCGGAACGCGTTCAATACTCGAACATTTTTAATATTTATCGGGCTTTTTAAAAAATAACTTCATGAATATATAAAATATCAAAATTGTTCGAGTATTAACCCTTTTAAACAAACCATATGGAAAAATTTTTTTGTCTCAAAGTGCCGCACTTTTTACTGCCAGTGATAAGTACAATAGATAAGGTTACAAAAAAAGAAAAAGAAAAAAAATCAAAGATCCCAACATCAAAAAAGTGAACCGTAGAAATTTACAAAATATAAATTATACTAAACTATGTTGAGAAAATTGAACATTATTCAGACATATACCGTATGTTGGAAAATCTGCCACAGATGGTGGCACCTGTACCAGTGAATATGTGCATATCACAGTATTTTGAGCCGCCATATTGCACAACGAGTTAACTCGTCTTAATCTTTTAAAGCGTTAAACGCGTTCGGGTATAGGGGCTTTTACCCTAACTATATTTTGTAAATTTAATGTAAAAATATAAGGTGTTATTAAAATAGTTTACAGAATAAATATTTTTTTAAAGGTAATACCTTTAAAAAAAGGATAAACCTAGTACTTCAAATATCAATCCGGATTCTACTTCAACAATTGATAATTGGAATCAGTCAACAACAGTTGAAAAAGAAGACGATGATTTTTATAAAGCCGAAATAAAACGACAGCGACTCTTAAATGAAAAGAGAAAAAAGTCTATAAAACGATTGCAACAAAATAAAAGAAGAAATAAAGTAAAAATACAGTCTTTAAAAGATGTTTTGAGCACCTTAGAAAAGAACAAATTAATCAGTGATTACGAATTACTTGCCTTAAATGACAACGTGAAGGTTAGTGAATTAATTCAAAGACAAATAATTAAAAGTAAAAATAATCTTTTAAAGAAGCAATATTTGCCTAATTTACGTGCTTTCGCACTCACATTACACTTTTATTCACCGAGAGCGTACAAATATGTGAGGGATACATTTGACACGTCTTCCTCACGTTCAAACAATAAAAAAATGGTATCAGGGTTGTAATGCTGAGCCTGGATTTACGTCGGAAGCCCTAAAAGCTTTAAAAATGAAAAGCGATGCCACAAATTACAAACTTATAGGAAGTTTACTAATAGATGAAATGGCAATTCGACAAAATCGTTTTTGGAATGGCGAAAAATATGAAGGTGTCGTTGATATGGGGACAGGGATAAGCGATGAAGAAGTGGCAAATAATGCATTAGTTTTTCTCGTTAACTGCTTTAATGGAAGTTGGAAATTACCAGTTGGATACTTTTTCGTTAGTAGCATTACAGGCCAGCAACGAGCAAATTTAGTGCTACAATGCTTAGAAAAACTACATGAAGCTGGCATTAATATTGTGTCAGTTACCTTCGATGGGTGTCCTGCAAATCTTACTATGATGACAAAACTAGGGTGTTCCATTGATATTGACAACTTTAAAAGCGTCTTTTCACATCCATCAACAAAAGAAGACGTTGTCGTATTTTTAGATCCATGCCACATGTTGAAGCTTGTGAAAAATAATTTAGAAAAATCTAAAAAATTCATTGATGTATCTGGAAATATTATAGACTGGCAGTATTTCGTAGAATTACACAAAATACAAGAAAAAGAAAAGCTAGATTTATGTAATAAAGTTACAAAAAATCATATATATTTCCGAAACCAGGTAATGAAAGTGAAACTTGCCAGTCAACTTCTGAGCCAAAGCGTAGCAGATGCTCTGTATTTTTGTCAAAATATTTTAAAATTGCCACAATTTCATAATGCAAGTGGCACTATAAATTTTGTTAAAATTATAAATAACATATTTGATATTTTTAACTCCAGAAACTTACGTCAACGAGGTTTCAAATGCCCATTAAATGAAAATAATTATTTATATACTTTGGAATTTTTGGAAAATGCAAAAAATTATTTAATGAATTTAAAAATTTCAAATGAATTTTTAGTTCGAACTAAATTAAAACAGGATTTATAGGCTTCTGCATATTAGTGTTGGGTCGCACATGTGCGAGTCACTCTGAAAGAGGGACTCTTTTAAGTGTGCGGTGTGGTGTGCGACTCTTACAAAAGGAGTCACTAGTACAGTCCGCCATTACCACACATAACTGAACACATTTGTGCATATGATACTGGACATTAGGATCAACTACATATTGCATATTATTGCACAAACAAAAGAATTTCAACTTTTTCAAAAATGAAGATACAATATGCATTAGGTAATTTATGGATTGTTGCTTGTTGGGTTGACATTTGACAAATTGCTTTCCAGTTTATAATGTTCGTACGAATTGAACAATATGACTTTTTTACGTACTACTAGAACAGGAAACTACCCCCGCAGGGTAAAGAAGTATATTTTATTTGTTAGTACTATTATTGCATTGTATTAACTAATTGTTTAACAGTTTCTTTTAAGTTTTTTTTAGATGGATACTGACGTTACATACCAGATATTACGTATTTTTTTCTATTTATTTAATGTCCTATTCCTTCCAATTCTTACTTACTTTTATCCAATCAATTCTGTAATTTTTTTTTGGGTATTCCTGTTACTTGTACTTGCTGCCTCGTTATTTTAAATTCTGTGAATTTTCAAAAATAATACTGACTTTATTTAATTTACTTTGAGTAATTGTGTTTATTTAGTTACCTTTCTTTATTAATACTATTTTTTATATTTATAAGTAAGTACTATTAATTTTTATATGTAATGGATCAAAAAAGAAGAAAAAGAGTGTTGAGTTTCGTAACCGAAAAAAAAAATGGTGTTACTAAATGTAATTTTTGCTCTAATATTAATGTTTGCAAACCTTACAAAGTTCAAAAAATAGTTGGTTTTTTAATGTACACCTCTGAATTTAATTTTTTATATAAACAATACACATATTTCTTATTTTGAGAATTTATACGTTGTACCATATGGACTGAATTTAGTATTTACAAAACTTAAAAGGAGAAAGGAAAGGACAAATAAACGACAGGACAGCGCATACCACACTAACACAGTGTGCTGTGTGCTCGAAAAGAGTCGTGACTCTCGTTTCAAACTTTATCGCATATAACACAGTGTGCGAGGGTGTGCGAGTGTGTTTTACGTGTTGTGTGCTCCAAAAGAGTCGCTCGCTCTGTGCGGCATACCGCACTGTGCGGAGTCATGTGTGCTAGCACACATAAAAGAGTCGCTTCGACTCAACGCTACTGCATATGTATTGAAAGTGCAAAAATTCTGTATTTTAATCTAATAAAACAGAAGGGACAACTATTGTACTTGCCTCTATTTAAAGTAAGCCAAGATCATATTGAGCTGTTTTTTGGAAACATCCGATCGCATCTTGGATATAATAATAACCCCACCACAATACAATTTAAGGCTGCGTATAAAAAGCTGCTCGTTCATATGGAGCTTAGACAGTCATTTAACGAAAATTGTATTCCGTTGGAGAATATATCTATTTTAACATCAAATGCCCCTACTGAACGCATTAATCAAACTAGTGAAAATTATCGTGATGAATGCGTTACTCCTGATACGGATAGTGATAAACAATTTCTGGAAATCATTTCCTGTTTTCAATTGTCTGAATATTCCAAATCAGTAGTAATATACATAGCGGGCTTTGTTACAACACGTTTATTAAAAAAAATTAAATGTTATGATTGTTGTAATAGTTAATATTCTCCCGAAAAAAGTTTTGATTATTTATTAATAAGTTTAAAAGGGCGGTCTAACATACCCTTCCGAAGATGTTATTAATATCTGTCAAAAAGCAGAAACACTAATAAAACAATGTTTAGCCGAAAGTGGTGGTGATTTAATAAAAACTAAAAAAAACTAAACTAGTTCACTTAGTTTTAAAATCATTCGCCGGAGTAAATATTTTTTCATCTTTAAATGATCACCAATTCAATCACTTTCCAATAATAATCATGTTGTTGATTTAATAAGAGCAATTGCCAATCAGTATTTTAATACAAGATATCATTATCTAACAAAGTTGAGCAATTTTAAAGAAACAAAAAGGCAACTCTACAATAAATTAGTACTTTTTAAGGGCAATTAGAAAAAAATATGTACACATATTTTAAATAATAAAATTATTTTCATGCATTATACGTAAAATTTTTATTTCAATTTCCTTATTTTTTAAATTAGTAGTATCAAGTATGTAGTGTGATAAATACTCACTACTAATCATTTTCTAATAAAAATATTTTCATACATAATTTCTATATACATTATATGATTAGTAATAAAATATTTAAAAAGGTAATTATAACATACCTTCTGTTTATAAAAACATAAACACATATGTGTGTAATAAACATAATTTCCTAAATAAATCCCTGTGTTTTTAAATATTTTTGTTGATGTACTTTATGACAATATGTAGGGGGGTGACAGCTAGAAATGGCTTCATTTGGTACAATGCATTAAGATAGGCAATGCTCTATCTATATTAAATTACCACATCACTGGTCGAAGAATATTTAAAAATTTCAAGTGAGGGTAATCAAGTGTCGCGGACTGTACAATTACAAATTTGTGTACACACAGTGATAGGTTTATGTAGTACTGTGTTGCGTGTACCATATTCATTTGGTGGGGATACCACTCTTACGTCATATTTTGGCGACTCTGGTTAGCCCGTATACAAAAGCTAACTCTGTTTCTGTAATCTGCGATGATGATGTTTTACTTTCTATACGACTTTTCTCAGTAGAATATTGTAGCTTTTTGTGTAAATATGATTTAAAATGAATCACTTTTTTTTTAAGGGTGTAAGTCACAATTTTTGCGAAATTTTTATTTTTTATTTATTTTTTTTTTTTTTTTATAGTTTATGCATAGAATTAGTGATTTAACATAATGAGCGTTTCTCATATTAATTTAGCGATTGTAAACACACTGAAAACTGTATTTTCATTTAAAAGGGCGTATGTCATTTAGAATTTTTTTAAATGGGCGATTATCTAAATATAAAGCACAAGAAACAGCTGTTTGACCAGGACCCTTAGTATTGAAATCTCTTATTTCTGCACGTTGAAATAAGTGCAATAGTAAGAAGGTGCGGAAACGGCACGCTAATAGCACTTTGTAACAAAAATGCAAGTATTGAAACTGCGCTAGTTAAGTTGGTCCACTCGTGCTATTAAACTCTATGATCGTGCAAAGAATCACACATTTTGTTGTATTTTCGGTTGGCAACAGAAAAAAAAATCGTAGCATCTCACTTCATCCAATTGGATGTCGGAGTTTAACCATTATTTTGACATATGTTTTTGTCCCTTCTTGTCAGTTATGTATTTATGGTTTATAATTATTTATTATCCCATTCTTCGACCAATATCTTTTCAATTGTTATAGAGAAATTACATTTTTTATTTCAAATTTTTTTATTTGACTGTCTATTTTATTTCAGTTTCATTCAGTGATGATTCATTAAATTGAATAATATAATTTTGTGTAATATTTTTTATTTAAAATTTAAATGTAATATAATTAATATAGGTACATTATATAGTAGTTTATTGCATTAATAGGAAAAAGTAGAAAAAGTATATGTAGTGGGAATAATCAAAATGGTTAAATAATTTAAAATACAATTGAAAATTTGCTTTGTACCTATATTATATTTAATAATTTTGAGCACATTTCTTAAACGACACCGAACACAATATAGAGGTGTTTCTAATAAAATTACCAGTATGCATAAATCTTGTAGACAGTAGGAAATGCAGATTCGATTAAATTATAATTATGAATTATATGGTACAGAAGTATTAGACTTCAAGTTTTCCAAATTCCATGTAGTTTAAGAGCTACAACCTAAAGCCTATATATAATTCCAAATTTATTTTTCTTTTAATAACTTTTTACTGGTAATAACTATAAGTAGTATTTTTATCTACACATTCTTATAGCAGTTTTTTACGTAGAATTCAAATATTTTAGAATTTTCGTATAACTATCCGCTTTCAGGTTATGACCCCAAACTTGTGTTTTCCTCGTGGAATATGAAGCAGATTTTGACACACTTAAGTGACAGTTTTTCTCTTTTCTACTGATCTACCATATGTCATATCTATTTTATAAATAAAATACCCCTGTCGCAGCATCTGCATAACATAGCGAATTTCCAATCATAAAAGTTACTTTTTTTCGAAAACCCGCTTACCTAGAATAATGGTTCAAAATGTATTTTCTGTGATTTTCTTGGTTCTTTACCACAACGTAAAAAAAATTGGAAAAACTTTTAAATTTTGGCAAATTGTTTGCAAAAAAACTCATTTTTTTGAGGTTTTTGGAATTGGACGTGTCTGACTGGAGAACTCATACAAAATTTTTGGACTTCCAACGTTTTATTGTTTTATTATATTTGCATCCCAAACTAGTATCTATCCTATAAATATAACAAGTTTCATCCAAAATGAATTTCTCGGAAATATAGGCACTTAAATTTTCGAAATTTCTAAATTAATTTAAAATAGAGTTAGTCTCCAGAAATTTTGTATTATGGTAAATTTAATTTAATAAATGACAAGTATATAAGTATAGTAATTATAAAGCATTCGCATAGAACAATAGTTTTAAGTATACATGCACATAAGCAAAATAATTTTTGATTTTTCCTGAAGGAAGGAAATATTTTCCCGTAATAAAAAGTATCCTAAATGTTGACGCAGGTAATAGGTTATCACTACACCAGATTTCATAAAAATCCGTTCAATAGTTTTCGCGTAATATGTGCACATGCTCAAAAAGTTTTTTTATTTTCCTGTGGGAATGAGCCACTTTCCCGAAATAAAAAGTATCTGAGATGCTGACTCAGGTAATAAGTTATCACCACACCAAATTGCATCAAAATCCGTTCAATAGTTTTTGCGTACTGTATGCACATGCTCAACATGGTTTTTCCATTTTCCCGTGGGAATGAGACCTTTTCTCGAAGTAGAAAGTAGAAAGTATATTAGATGTTGATCCGGCTAATAAGTTGTCAGCACACCAAATTTCATTAAAATCCATCCAGTAGTTTTTGTTTGATGCCTGAACAGACGAACAGACAGACAGACAAAAATTTTAAAAATCGCTGTTTTGATATCTACATCGATAACTATTTACAGTATCTACACAATTTTTAAAAAAATATTCCCTATACAGAAACGGTCTCGTTACATTTGTATTATATCTATAGATTACCTATTAATGGCCCTTTATATAAAATATTAATTTTTTTTTCAAAATAAATCGCCCCCTGTTCTAGGAAATATATATTTTTTAAATTTTTATAAAATTTCTTATGAAAGTGAGCTTCTTAGACAATTTTATTTTCAAGAAAATGTATTAAAACATGAACATTTAAATGTTGGCAATTTCTGTATTGTGGCGCTATCGGTTGTCCGCGTTAGTTAACTACTTTATTTAAAAGTTCGAATAAAATTCCAGTCATTTTAATTTTTAATTGTTCAGGAACTTCAGTATCATAGAAGCAAGCAAAATAATATTACAATTTATTTATGTAGATACATATATGATGGAAAGTTAAGAAAAGAAAATGTTTTTTTGGAAGTTCGTGTTTAAGGTAAAATCGAAAAAACTTGGAAAATTTAATTAGTAATTAATTTTTTAAAAATATTTTTAGGTTTGGTTGTAAATGAATCTACTGTTGATCTTTTAATATGATACTGAACTATTCGTTATTTAAAATGAAAAATTGTGTACTTATTAGATGATGAAAATAAAAAATTAGTAGTTTGAAAAACCGGAACAAATCAAAGTCAAAAGTCTGTCGGGACACCGGAGCTAGAACCGTGACAAATCCGGGAAAACCAAGACGTATGGACACTCTACACGGATTGTGAATGTTATAAACTTTAAGTTTTGATTTTTAAGCATATTATGAGTGAAATTGAAAATTAACAACGTGTGAAATTTGACATTTTAGTTAAAGTGCATATAAAATATAATACCTACATGTTTTTATAAAAATGCAAATATAAATAAATGTTTTCTGTTTTTTTTTTTTTTATTTTAATTGTTATTAATTATTTGGCTTTTTTAATAATTTAGAATTTTTCTGTCAAATGAATAAATTCTGAAAATATGAATTTATGACATAATTTCAGTAAAAGTGAAAATGAAATTTTTCACCCACACTTTTGTAGTGCCAATGTACAACATCACTGGATTCCAATTTTCAAATGGATAGATAATTTCAAACAATCACCCGCTAGTTAATTATCGCTAGATTTGATGCTAGAAAATTGAGAAAAAACAGGTCATATAGATTTTTTTTATTTAGATTTTATTTGTAATGATTGAATTACAAAATTCAAAAGGATGTTAAAAAATGTGTGTATTCACTATGAGCTTTTGCCTGTAGTAAATCCAGCTGCTCAAAATCGGTTCCAATATATCAGTTGGTCAGGACGGCATTTGTACATAATTTTAATATTTTCTTTAAGAAATAGTATTTTTTTTTTAAATACTTGTTTGATTTTTTCAAGGCGAGTACTTTTTACGATGTGTGTTTACCAAATTCTACAAAATAATTAAAAAAAAAAAACATCGTAACCCTACTATTTTGAAATTTTCAAAAAAATATCATGAAAATTACCTCATATATGCTTTTTCTGAGTTAATTATTGAAAAATATTCTATTTTCCGAGATTTTTAAGGTAAAACGAGCAGATGTATGGTTTTTGTTAAACAAATTTCAGATCTTTAATACATTTTTGCCTTAAAATATTTAATATTTTCAAAAATGTATGATACAACTTGTCAAAATTTAAAATTATTTGTTTTGTTGTCAAAAGAAAAAAAAAAACTGAATGTGCAAATTTATTTACCACTAAAATGATGGGTTTATACATATAATTATAACGTAGTATTGTCATTTGGATAGAAAATTACGTAAAAATATTATTGTTTGAATATGATTTAACGTAATTTTTATGCGATTGTAGCAAGCTCTAATTAATTTTAGGAAGGTGTAAACATCATCTAAATTCTGATCATATCACATAAAAAACTGCGCCGTGATTTTTTATCTAAAAAAAAATGGAATAGAGATACATTATAAAAACATTTAACTGACAAAGAAAAAGAATATAGCCGAATCGTTAAATTGGATTAAAAAAATCATGACACGCTACTTAAAAAGCGGTTTTTTTCGAATTTAGCTCGTAAAAAATGAGACAGAAAAAAAAAGAATGCGAGTGCGAGTGAAATGGAGAACGACATATTTCCTAGTTTTTCTCGAAAAGTAAGCAATTTAGAGCAACGGTATAAAAACATTTTTTATGAATTTTACCTTTTACTATGGCTTGGTGTAAAAAAAAATTTGAAAAATTGCTTAATTCTGGCAAAAAACTCATTTTGTTGACAAAAAACGCCCGGAAAACCTACTTCTGGGCATCCGACGTGTCTGGCTAACGAACTCATCCAACGATTTGGAAAATCGAATTCGCACACAAAATTTCATAAGCATTAAACGTTTCGTTCGAGAGTTATCGCGCGGATACATATATATATATATATATATATATATATATATATATATATATATATATATATATATATATATATATATATATATATATATATATATATATATATATATAAAAATTTTAGTGAATATCATTTTCGTATTCTAGGGACCTCAAAACATATTTCTGATATGGTCCCGGGCTTAGGTCGCATCATGACACCTGGCGTAAAAGCTGAATTTCCAGTTTTGGAAATTCGCTAAAATGTCAAAGCATGATTATATAAAAAGTTAAAGCATGTCTTAATTTACTGATTCGGTATCGATTTTGGTTTGCCATTTGAATGAAAATTTTTCTATTGTCTGTTTACCATAAAATATATAATTCATATCGAAAGATTGATTTTGAAATTATACAAACATTTAATATCCATTAAATTACTTTTAAATCAGATATTCCGAAATTTTGTACAAAATGTTATTTATAGTTATTGGTTTCGCTCACTAAACGACTCTAAAATAGAGGTGACGCCAGAACAAATTTTTTTGTCCCATTCTAGACAATTTCGAAAGAGAGAGGTTGAGGTCAATAGTTGACAAGGGACTGATATATAAGTATTTATGAATAAAAGCCAAAAACAAAACACAATGAAAAAGACTATTCCGCACAAACGTTACAAAGAATCAAAATTTATTTTGCGATTTTAGTGATTCTTAATTATAATGACTTTATTACTCAGTGGTCCATAATCATTATGATCTTACTACTCAATGGTTCATAATCACTATGACCTTACTATGCAGAAATCCATAATCTATATGACGCAATAGCTTATTATCACTACGACCTTACTACTCAGTGTTTCATAATCACTATGATCTTCTACGCAGTAATTCATTATCGCTATGACGCAGTAGCTCATAATCACTATGATCTTACTACTCAGTGGTTCATAACCACGATGATTTTACTACTCAGTAGCCCACAATCACTATAATTCTCGTCCCTCCAGACATTTTCTTATTCGTCCGGCCATGGATAAATAAAGGAAAGGTCTGGAGGAAGGAGAAATCGACATGGACAAACCAAAAAAGGCCTAGGCAAATGAAAAAAAGCCTGCACTTTTGAGGTAAGGTGTAGTGATATCGGATTATTAATAGATTAGTCGGTTTAGTAGACTAATTTTGTCTGAAAAACAACTTTAGTCGATTAGTCGACTAATTGCTTCACGGCTCGACATTACTAGTAAGCATAGCTTGAAATACTAATGTAAATTTTGTTGGATATTTAAATATGACCTTGTCATTGTGCTTTTAAATTTCAATCGCTCATTTCGGAATCTTTTTCGAATAAATAATAAAAAATATTTCTGAAATCTTTTCAACCGAAAAAGATGCCGGCAAACAACTTTCACACAGATAGCAATTCGATATCAATAGAAGTTACTAAGAAAAATAGCGATCACGATATCGAAATCTCGTCATAAGAATTCCTTTTTAAATAAATAAATAAATAAATAAATAAATAAATAAATAAATAAATATACAACAAATTTAATGTGTTTCTATACAAATTCAATAGATTTATTGAATAGTTTTAGGCCAGTCATTGATTATGATGTACTACATCCTTTTTTCCCGTCCAAATACAATCACATCCAACTGTATGGTTTGTGATTTGTACTATACAACAATATTATTATTATTATTTGTTCGCTGACTTGTATGTTTTTGTGAGTGGCTTTGTTTGTGATAGATGCAGTTTCAGCAGAACAATTGAAATACATACATACAAACAAACAGCATGCATTAATGCAGATTATGTTGTGCTGGTTTGTTGGATGGCTACGTTACCGTTTTGTGCCCTTTTGTAAAATGGATAAAGTTCAAACATCATATCCATCATTATCACAGTCGTCATCAACAACATATAGTAGGCAAGATAGTGAAGCAGAACAGAACAGAGCAATGCGCGACGGCAGCCAAATAGCAACTATTGTCTTGGTTGTTGTTCTCAGTTACTTTTTTCTTTTAAGTAAATGCGGTACAGCGAGTCCAAATTGGTACCTTATTATGAAATTGTTAAGACAACAAATAGGTTCAAGTTGCAAATCAAAACCAACTGCGGAGAAATTATATATTCAGAGAACATAAAGTTCAAATCGATGACGACAGACCCGCAAAATACAAAAAATAAAAATCACCACATAGGTGAATCAAAAGACAATAAAAGAAAATTCATAGAAAATCCAGTTTTACTAGTTTCAACCCTTGGAAACGGTCACCTTCAGAAACAAAAACCCAAATCGTCAGCATAAAATTTTGGAGCAATTTAAAAAATTGTCAAAAAATGTGTTTATAAAGAGTTTAAAATTATCAAAATCAACGTTTAACAACATAGGTTACAAATAATATTTATCGCCCGAATATATTTTTAGTCCAAACAATTAATGCTTTAGTTTTGTTCGACTACTTTTTTAAGGCAACGTCGGAATATTGAGAAAATTAAGGTGCGTATTTTATCTTCTTCACAAACTTCCTCTTAACAAAGAGTATTCTTAACTTAAATGTTACTATTAGCAAAAAGTATGTGTTTTATGTTCCTCTTAATGTTACTATTAAGTTAATAGGGAGTCTATCATTTTGAGTTGGATTTTGACTATAGATACAATATACAGTTTACAATGTGGGTTTCTTAAATCGTTTTCATAGCCAAACATCGAGTTCACTGATATATACAATACACAATAGTACTTACTTGTTTGCCAAAAAGAAGATTAGCTTTCCTTATGAAAAAGCAAAGTAAGTTTTATGCAACCATTTCTTTACGTATTCTTCACATATAATGGTGAGATTGTTAATTTATGATTTTTTGGCTCGTTTTTAAAGTACAATGAGAACACAGCCCTCTTGCGTTTATATAATACCAGCTGACCCGGTCACGTGTTGCTGTGGCTCAGTAATTATAATTGATTGAATTATTTTTTCTTATCATTTTGATACAATCACATCAATATTTACTAATAAAGCTTAAAACTCAAAAACTATTTGCCCTAGAAAGTTGAAACTGACACCATTAATTTCAGAATTAAAATGGCTTTAATTTGATATATAACATGATAATGCAGTCCAAATTTAACCCTTTCTCCACAATCCAAAAAACTAATTTTTATAAAAACTCCAAAATCGGAATTTTTAATTTTTTTGAAAAAAATATATGTTATACCCAACCTCTTAAATGAGTTGTATACAAAGTTTCGTAATGACATTCTAATGGTAACACACTGAAATAATTTTTATCTGAATTAAGACGTGTGCAATTCTGGTACATTTAGTACAATATATGTTACTAATAAGTAAAGATCTCAAGGACGGTCCTATCGATTTTGAAGAAACTTGAATAAGTTCTAGAACACTAAAAAATAAGCGACACGTATTTTTTTATTTTCAGAAAAACGGTTTGAAAGGGTTAATTCGCTCTTCAAAATTTGGGATAAAATTTAATGTTTCAAATATCTCGAAAACGGTAAGAGATAGGAAGAGATAGAGTAAAAGTTTAAATTGACGATATTGCCATATTGGTCTTTTTTAAAGAGCTATCTATTGATATGCAATTTATTCAAATTACACCAACAGGGGTAGTTGGGGGTTTTAAAAATTGTTTTTGTATTTTAAAAAGTGTTATAACTCAAATACGAATATTCAAAAAAATATAAAACTTGGTATTTTTGGCCACACTGATGTGAAGAAACTATTCACCAAATATAATGCATTTTGAGAACATTGATGTTTAAAATCAGGTTTTTATTTGTTGATTTGATATGGACTTACCCTAATTGTAAAAGATGTCCAAATTATTGCCAATGCATACTTTGAAACTATGGAAACAAAAATCAATAACAAACATACGTATATATATTTTCAGATTTAATCCGATCAATTTAGCCCTAAAAATAGTAGCAAAGATACAAAAATTAGGGGAGAGCTGAAAATTGGTAGGAATGTTCGGAACACCATTATAAATAAGTGTTGACGAGTCCTCATCGATCCTGTACGTGGAAAAATTTTTATTCAAGGTCTAAGGTGTCAAAAATGTGTTTTTTGCGTTTTTTAGCAAAACGGTAAATTTTATCATAAAATTAGGTCAGACAAAAAATGTAGATCATATAACTATCTATAAAAATGTCTTAATACTTTTTTTTTAAGAGCCACCGTTTCTGAGATATAACTCTTAAATCTCCCACCTGCGCCGAAAAAACTCAACACAATTTTATTTAATTTTAAAACGGATGTAGTGCAAAATGTTGCTGCTATATCTCCGAGTTATATCTCCGAAACGGTGCCTCTTAGGAAAAAAGTATTTAGACATTTTTATAGATAATTATATGGTCTACAATTTTTGTCTGACCTAACTTTATGACAAAACTTACCGTTTTGCTGAAAAACGCCAAAAACCCATTTTTGACACCTTTGATCTTGAATAAAATTTTTTCCACGTACAGGATCGATAACGACTTTTCAACACTTATTTATAATAGTGTTCCGAACATTCATACCAATTTTCAGTTCTCCCCTAATTTTTGTACCCTTGCATGTTTAAATTAACCGGTGTAATTTATATCTATTTATATAGATTTTAAGTACAAAATAGTATATTGTCATTAAAATATTTAATTTGCAAAAAAAAATATTAAGGTCAATAATTGAGATCAAAACTATCCCATCTTTTAAGTTGGACTAATTTACAAATAGTGACCAAATTTGATCAAAATCGGTTCAGTCGTTTCGCAGTTTATCGTAGCCGTATATTGTGACATGAGATATATATTATATATATGACATGAGATATATATTATATTATATACATGAGATATATGTTATATATATATATATATATATATATATATATATATATATATATACTTATATATATATATATATATATATGTATATATATATATATATATATATATATATATATATATATATATATATATATATATATATATATATATATATATAACCTAGATGTTAAACGATGTTAGATTAAATAATAGGTAAAATTTATAGGTCAATTCAATCATATACTCCAAAATTCTATGCAAAATCAATTATTTATAGCACTTGACCCTGCTCGCCCAATGACTCTAAAATAATTATCTTCATATTTTATTAGTATGGCTAATTTCCGCACCGTAAGAACTTAGTATGGGTACCTACACCAACAATTTTAGAATTGTTTCTATTTTTGGCCCTTCAAGCCACCAAGGCCATGGGAAACCATTTTAACGTCACTTTCATCTTTCACAAAGATCGCAACAGTACGTAAGTAAAAACTTTCAAATTTCTTCAGCTTTTTAATTTGCGCCCTATTTGGTGTAACTGACGGACATTGTGACCATACGTCCATTTAAATTTGATATTCTGAAATTTTGTACAAAATCAGTTCCTTATGTGCTTCGCTTCGCTCGCTCAACGACTCTAAAGTATCATTTTCATATTTTCAAGTCATATTCATATTTTTATAACATATCTAATTTTCATATGTACGGAATTTGCTGAAGGCAACAGAAGTGCCAATTGACGATAACTGGATAATCCAGATGTTTATTTCTTTATAGCAGTGTTTTCAACCTTTTTCATGGCGCGACCCCCTTCGGATCCCATCCGGATAATTTTTTCAATCACTTTGTGATTTTTAATTTACATATGTGGTTTTTGGTCATGTTAACCAAGGCAGTCGAGTGCTTAAAGTTTCAGTTTACCTGAACGATAAGTGAACATATCCATACTGCGTGTGTTGAAATGCAAACAAAAGTTTGTCATACGTAGTAGTGTCTCACAGGCACTCGGTAATATTTGAAATTAAAATTGTAACTGTTTCTTGAATCAGAGAGAGTACTAATACACATAGGTGATTGAATGGGTGTCCGGCTCGGCCGCTTGCCGAGCATAGGATCGTTGGTGTAGAGGTTATCACGCCTGGCTAGTTACCAGGAGATCCTGGGTTCGATTCGCGGCCGATCCGGACAATTTTTTCAATCACTTTGTGATTTTTAATTTACATATGTGGTTTTTGGTGATGTTAACCAAGGCAGTCGAGTGCTTAACGTTTCAGTTTACCTGAACGATAAGTGAACATATCAATACTGCGTGTGTTGAAATGCAAACAAAAGTTTATCATACGTAGTAGTGTCTCACAGGCACTCGATAATATTTGAAATTAAAACCCTCAAACCTTAAAAATCTCAAATTTTGAGATTCCCACCTCTTCTTGTCACACAACAATTTCATAACGATTTTGTGGTGGAAACTACAAAATCCTAAAAAATTAATTTCTCACTCTAACTGAATAAAGATATCCGATTCCTTAATGACTTAAGAGGAACTTCGATTTACTCTCAAATTATCTTCTTCTTAACTTAAATTTAAGACTTAATAGCAAGTTAAAAGACACCAAAATGAGATAAGAAGAAGATACGAGCAACTTTAAGACAAGAAACAGTTTAAGAGGAAGATAAAAGACGCACCCTTAGATAGAAGTGACTCATACCTGAATTGGTTTAGTTAGGAACCCTATACCGTTTCGAATTCTTAAAATCGGTTTATTTTCTAAAAAGCTAGCTAGCTCTATAAAACCTTTTCCAATAAATTATCAAATATACGGTAGAACGAACTGATTGATTCTGTCAATGTTAGCTGATCGAAATTGTACAAAACAGTTAAGGTGGAATTAATGTCAAATAGGGGAGGATCATTTAAGGAGAGATTCGCCAAAAAACATCAAAAATCGACCTTTATTATTATTATTTTTTTTATACAAATAAATATTTTATTAAAAAACTAAATATACAACATTGGTTTTGAGCTAATTTTTTTTTTTTTAATTCAAAAATGAGCTGGTTTTCAAAGCCTATAAATCGCTTTGAAGTCGACACTGCGAGATTTTTCCACCTTGATGGTTCCTGGCGTTCTGAAATTCCGAGTGAATGAAAATCAAAAAATCAAGATTTTTCTGAAAATATACATATACAGTTATGGCACTAACTAGGATCTAAGAAATACCCCTGTCGCAGCATCTGCATAACATAGCGAATTTCCAAATCTTGGGCACTGGCGGATCTCATCTAAGACCTGTACCTATTTAAAATAGTTTAGCTTTCTAAGAGTAAAAGAATTTTTAAAATCGGTTGGGTAATTAGTTTTGGTATTTTTGGGGACCCAAGAACCCGAACGAATTTTGTGCAGCATAGTTGTATCCATCTAAAATAATTTAGTTCTCTAGCAGTGAGAAATTCTTTAGCATCTTTTCGATAGCTTATTACTGGCGTTTTCGGATCTGCAAGATCCCGGTGGACCTCATTAAAAAATCAGCTCGACCGTATATTCTAGGCGGACTTTATGTAAAATATATATATATATATATATATATATATATATATATATATATATATATATACATATATATACATATATATATATATATATATATATATATATATATATATATATATATATATATATATATATATATTCAAAACCCGTTGTGTAGCATTCTACGCCGCATTTGCATCCGCAGGACAGTTGTGGATCTCAGATAACACAACCTGTACCTATCTAAAATAGTTTACCTCCGTAATAGTAAAAAGGTTTCAAAATCGGTCAGTTATTTTATTTTTGACACTTTTAGGTCCTACTGACACTTCAGACCTTACATAACGTAATCTATATGTATCTAAAATAGCTTAGCTCCCCAACAGTGAAAAAATTTTCAAAATCGGTCGGCTAGTTTATTTTTGACGCTTTTGGATCCGATGGACCCTGGCAGACTTTACATAACGTAATCTATATTTATCTAAAATAGTTTAGCTCTGTAACAGTGAAAAAATTTTCAAAATCGGTCGGTTAGTTTATTTTTACCACTTTTGGGCTCCATGGACCCTGGCGGACCCTAAATAACGTAATGTATGTCTATCTAAAATAGTTAGTTCCCCAACTGTGAAAAAATTTTCAAAATCGGTCGGTTAGTTTATTTTTGACACTTTTGGATCCCATGGACCCTGGCAGACCTTACATAACGTAATCTATATTTATCTAAAATAGTTTAGCTCTGTAACAGTGAAAAAATTTTCAAAATCGGTCAGTTAGTTTATTTTTGACACTTCTGGATCCTATGGACCCTGGCAGACCTTACATAACGTAATCTATACTTATCTAAAATAGTTTAGCTCTGTAACAGTGAAAAAATTTTCAAAATCGGTCAGTTAGTTTATTTTTGACACTTTTGGGTTCTATGGACCTTGGTGGACCTTACATAACGTAATTTATATTTATCTAAAATAGTTTAGCTCTGTAACAGTGAAAAAATTTTCAAAATCGGTCAGTTAGTTTATTTTTGACACTTCTGGATCCTATGGACCCTGGCAGACCTTACATAACGGAATCTATATTTATCTAAAACAGTTTAGCTCTGTAACAGCGAAAAAATTTTCAAAATCGATCAGGCAGTTTATTTTTGACACTTTTGGGTCCTATGGACCCAGGCGGACCTTACATAACGTAATCGATATTTATCTAAAATAGTTTAGCTCTGTAACAGTGAAAAAATTTTCAAAATCGGTCAGTTAGTTTATTTTTGACACTTTTGGGTCCTGTGGACCCTGACGGACCTTACATAATGTATTCTAAATCTATCTAAAATAGTTTAGCTCTGTAACAGCGAAGAAATTTTTAAAATTGGTCGTTTAGTTTATTTTTTACAATTATGGGATCAGTAAATCCTGGCGAAACTCATACAAGTCTGGTACTCTAACAGTAAGAAAAGGGTTCTAAGGATCTCATATAACTTATGGCAGTCCGTAAGCTTCTTGCGGACATCATTTAATTAATTAATTCAAATACTTTAACTTACTAACTGTGAAAATTTTTTTAAAATCGATTGGTTAATTAATTTCTGGCCTTTTTAGGTCCCGAAAACCTTGACCTCACATAAAATACCTTAAATCCATTTGAAATGGTTTAATTTTTTAACATTATTAATTATTAGTGGAAAAATTTTCAAAATCGATTCAAAATATTTTTCCGTACATACATATGTACATTGTACAGATTTTGTTTTGTTTTATATTTAATAATATTTATATCATAACATAATCTTCAATTTCTTGTTTACTTAAAAATTCAATAAAAAAAAAAAAAAATTCTTCATTACATTAGCTTAGAAAATCTGTTTAATTTACATTTTTTAACATGGAATAGAACCATGCTAATTATAATGCAATAAATGAGAAACAAAACTCTATACATGTATGTGTGTTATATCTCATATATGTGAATAGTTTTCACTTGTTCTCACAAAATTTTTTAATAAAAAAGTGAAATATTTTTATACTTATTAAAAACTGAGATATAAATATAAATTACTTATTAGACTAACAAAGAAAGAATAAAAGTGAAAATTTACATTTTCTCGAAAAATACTTAAAATAGAAAGAAAATTATAAGAATATTTTCTTCATAATTTTTTTTTTCCTTTTCAACGATGTAAAAATCGAACTGCCTTATGATAGGATCGAATGATAAAAAATGGCCAGAAAACCTACTTCTGGGCATCCGACGTGTCTGGCTAACGAACTTAGCCAAGCCAATTCAGAATCCAGTCCGCACACAAAATTTCATAAGCGTTAGACGTTTCGTTCGAGAGTTATCGCGCGGATACATATATATATATATATATATATATATATATATATATATATATATATATAAATTTTAGTGAATATCATTTTCGTATTCTAGGGACCTCAAAACATATTTCTGATATGGTCCCGGGCTTAGGTCGCACCATGACACCTGGCGTAAAAGCTGAATTTCCAGTTTTGGAAATTCGCTAATAAAAACGATATTTAGAAAATTTTATACTAACAATAAGTTTGAATCAGGAAAAAAATTAATTACGCAGCAAGTTTGGTCCATTTCACTTAAATTTAACCATGATTCATCACTTATAAATTTAAAGAATTTCCGTTTTCTTGGCTTTATCTCTTTCATTATTGCACTTGCGTAAATTTTGAATTTGCAGTTTGTTTTTAGAAAAGAATAGACGATTGATTTGTTTCGAATAAATGAATTATTTAATCCTTTAAAGATGACTCATGCTTAATTGTATTTGAAATTGTATCTAAAACTAACTAAATATGAAATTTAATATCATACAATTTACTACGAGGAAATTTTTAAACAGTGATTGCAATTTTCTAATCTTTTTCAGTTTTGGTAATGTTTGAGCTGATGCCATATGATCTAAATTTGTTTTAGAATTTTTACTTTTTTCATAGAAAATTACCATAATTATGATATTACATTTTACAATTATAGTTAGTATTTTTAGTATCTACTTCATACTCTGTTTATTTTTCGACCCAAAATTAGCAAAAAATATTCGAAGTTATGTCTCAAAATAAATACGACATATTATTATGATATATTGAGAGAAAGGGGAGGAAAAAAACCATTTAACTGTGTCAAAATCTACTTGATGTTCCATAAGAAAAAGAAAAGTTCAATATCATAACTTAAAAACGGATAGCTATAGAAAAATTGTATTTTAATTCAACATAAAAATATGTAATCAGAATGTGCAGATAAAAATACCATAGTTCTTACCAATAAGAAGTTATTGGAAGAAAAACAAATTGGGAATTATAGGTGTTGTTAACTCGATTTCTTAAACTATATAGAATTTGAGAAGTTTGATAAATCGTTCATCGAATTTATCTAATTTAATATCTGCAGAATTCAACTAATTTAACCGAAACAGCATCTCTCACCGTTTACAAAATCCCCATGCTGTTAATTTTATTAAAGAAACTCTGCATACAAGAGTAATAATTAGAATAAATGAATAAATTATTTTAAAAAATAAAAACTAAATTAAGACTTAAGAAATCTTAAAAAGAGTGAATTATATTAAACAACTAACTAAAAATACATAATTGAAAAATAATATTTACTTAAAATTTAACAATAATAAGTAATATAAAAATATGTAACAAAATGTTAAAGATCCATAAAAATGCAGACAAAAAAATTTAAAAAGTGAATGATTTTGTAAAAAAGTCTGTTTACTATTTATACAAGCTAAAAATCAATAAAAAAATTGGTCAAAGTATTGTTTGTAACTGTTTTAATTTATGGCACCCTCATAGCACAGGGTCAACACCATCATTTCATAACATAACGTGCAGTTTCTTAAGTGTGTTTACTGCACCTTCCTGAAATAAGTCAAGAATAGCACGCTCAAAATATTCAATACTACGGTATTAAAAAAAAAACGTGTGATTTTAAGGAATGACGTCACAAACTTCTTATATTGGCACGCGTGCAGCTTTAACAGATTTCAATACTAAGGGCCCAGATATGTAATTGACCTACAACCAATGTAGATTTACTTGATAATGATTTCGAAAAAAAAGTAATTAACACTATACACTCCGCACACTCTCACAGTAAACTTTCCCAGGGACAGACAATACTTTTAACGCTTTTAAACAAACCATATGGAAAATGTTTTTTGTCTCAAAATGCCGGACTTTTTACTGCCAGTGATAAGTACAATAGATAAGGTTACAAAAAAAGAAAAAGAAAAAAAATCAAAGATCCCAACATCAAAAAAGTGAACCTTAGGAATTGACAAAATATAAATTATACTGAACTATGTTGATAAAATTGAACATTATTTAGAATTATACCGTATTTCGGAAAATCTGTCACAGATGGCGGCACCTGTACCAGTGAATATATACATATCACAGCATTTTGAGCCGCCATATTGCAGGACGAGTTAACTCGTCTTAATCATTTAAAGGTAAAAGAATTTAAAAAAAAATTATATAAAAAAAATTCACAAAATGATTTAACATGTGTAAACATACACTTTTTTAATAGAAACGATACCAAGGGACCAAACTAGAATGTCTATCAAACTGTTCCACTTGTAGCCAGTGGGTGACGTAAAATCTCCCCACTATGTTGTGTAGGTACACACTGTTTGCAATGGTATTGGTTTGGTGTTTGTTTCTGTGTGCGTATTCACACACACTACTACAAAACACCTATTATGGGACAGACCAACCTGTCCAATTCAAGTAACAATGTCTAACAATGTATTACAATGCACTGTGTGTTCGGCGACGGACACCGACTGGCTACACGTCTTAAGCCGTGTCGGGCACACTCTGGGCTCACCACTAGTTACAATTTTCTACACTTACGCTGAGGACTTGAACGATACCAATAACAAACATATTGATTTTTGTGATTGTATTGAATTATACGCATTTTAATACAATCTTAAAAAAATAAATAAATGATAATATAAAATTATATTTTTAAATGTTATAATACTTTTATTTTAATACTTTTTATTTTAAATTTTTATATAATAACTCACTCCGTATAGGTATGTACATCATACCAAAACTCACTACCTTAAAGGTTAAGTGTGATCACTGATCGCAATCGGCCTCTGTGGTTGTTCTATTTTCAGATGCTGAAAACGTGGACTGTAAAGTGTTAAGCAAGAAAAGATGTCTAAAAATGTTAATATTAAATCGAATCTCGAATTATAATAAAAAAATTAAATTCAGTAAGTTAAAATTTTTTTTGTCTTGAAAATACAATACTGACGATACAAATATTTAAGATGAACACTTTACAGTCCGATGACATAATTTCTGTGTCATAACTAAAACTACCGTAAAAGCCTGATCGCGATCAATGATCATACCGTGTTTGATGCTATTGCGGACAGGTAGCATGGATAACAGACCACTCATGATAATTAGACAGACAGCGAGTTATGTTTGTATATCTTATTGGTGTATGCTTTCTACGAAACTGCTGATGTGGTACAACCTTACGTCAACGTGTTAAAAATATCGCCGGTCTCTGGGGAAGTTTACTGCGTAGATGCGCGGACTATATAGTGTTAACTTGTAAGGGATCTACGGATTACTTAAAAATTACAGAGTCGTTTTCAGGTTATTTAGTTCAGATAAAATGTTTAAATACAAATTACTAGATTTATTTGTAAATTGTAAATTTGGAATGCATTTCACATGTAATGCATTTGAAAAAAAAATTGTGAAGATCCGTTCAGTTACTTAATTTGGGCCCCATTTGACGGCCCTGAGGGGCGGTTTTGACCTCACGTTATTTTAAAGTTGATATTTTAAAATTTTATACAAAACCAATTCCAGAAACAAAATTTTTCTAAACCCTTCGTTCACAAATTGGCCACTGTAATAACCAAAATAAGTGTATAAAACTTCAAAACAATCGTTACAATAGTTTTTGAAAAATCGTAAGCTATTAAAAAAAAAAAAAATGTTTCGAAACTTCGGTTGTAACATTTTTATCTTTCAATAGTTTTTATAAAAAAGAAAAAAGATTGATTTAAATATTTAAAATAATGTACTAAATTAATGATTTTCGATAAATTTTAATTATAGTGGGAAAAAAATGAAATTCCGGTATTTCTTCTCGACGTAAGTGCATAATAACACCTTAACAAAGTGTCCTATTTATTTCATAAGTACAATGCAGTGGTATAAAGAATTATAAACTAATACTTATATTCTTTATAAATAATAAAATATTTTTCTTTGCAAAATACCACTACACATATAAAAATTGTACATTTTTTCGAAAACTAGTTTCAAACATTAGAACACAAAATAGTAATAATAATAATAATAATAACAAAATAAATAAATACCAGAACTTAATAAATATTGTAAACAATCTCTGATAATTAGATTTTCGGATAAATACTTATTTTGAAAGTGGTACAAATCTTTGTAGATTCGTGCTAGGACTTATCTATAGTATTTGTCCAATAAAACATAAATTTCTAAACTTTTTACGTAAATATACGTAAGTATAGTAGCTAAGCTACAAGTTTCATTTATGTATTTGTACTAACAATGTTTAAAATAAATAAAAATAAACTGAATAAAACGTATGGTGGGATCGTTTGTTGATTAGATATTCGTAAATATTACATACTGAATAAATAATGGAAAATAAAAACGTTATTCGGCCTCATAATTTCAATAATTTCTAATTAATCAGTTACTATCTACATTATATTGAAATTGCTGTGTCGTTTCTTTGAAGGAAAGTTTTGATAGTCAAATAATAAAAAAGAAAAAATTATAAAAAATCATCCAGATCCTTTTTTAACCAACACATGAATTTTAGAAGTATTAATTGTAAGTTTCAAACCCGCGACAATATAAATACAATAAAAATAATAAAATATAATGATTTCGTTTTAACCAATTACCCACTAATTGGTTAAAACGAAATCATTAAACTCTTGAAATCCCAATTAAAACTACGTTAATAAAATATAAACTAAAAAATCCTCCACTTACAAATGAGAAATTCTGTTGTCATTTACAATGACAATTTATTTTGTATCTGGTTTCTAATAAATTTTAACGACTTAAAATTTCATTAGTAATAATTCGTTATGACAAAACTGTTTTAACTTAACCTTTAACTTAAATTTTTTTAAATTATATCCAATTATATTAAGAAAATTTTTTTAACTATTATAGTAATACTATAAATTACCTGGCAATCGGTTCATGTTAACTCCTTGTGCAGAAAGACCCACACCCATGTAGCCATCTCTACCTTTACTGATTATTTTTACTTCAAAATAATACAATCCACATGCAGGAGGTATAGGATGCGTTGCTCGAACACTTGCTGCGTCTTTGTGTGTTTTTCCGTGCCCTGAAAAGAAAGTAAACGGTCAATATTGTTTCAAACGGTCACGGAAATTTTTTGAAGATTTCAGATATAATCGCGTAACCTAAGTACTTCTTATCTAATAAGAAAAGATGTCTTCCAACCTTTTTTATTAAGGTACTATCACAGTGTGGTCTGCCGAAAAATAGACAAATTTTCGCTATTTTTTTCGGATGGATAGGATGGGGAAATGGGGATGAATTTGTTTTTACGATTATTACCAGTATTTAACAATACAAAAATATTTTTTTTATTCATTTTTATTTATTCTTTATAATTATTATAATTTTTTGAAAAGAGTGCTTCAAAAAAAGGGCGGAAAACGGTACACACGATTGCGGCCGCAGTTTTCATCCGAAAAAAAAAATCAAATAGATTATCAATCTGTAGGTAAGCCGCTATGTACCTATGTGAGCATTTTTTTTGAAATCTTCCTATTTTTCCACACGAAAAACTATAAAAAATTTTATACTTTTTATTCAAACCACCGCCATTTTTTTAAATTTCAAGAAAAAAGAGCTCCCATAGGTACATAGCGGCTTACCTACAGATTGATAATCTATCTGATTTTTTTTTCGGGTGAAAACTGCGGCCGCAATTGTGTGTACCGTTTTTCGCCATTTTTTAAAGACACTTTTTTCAACAAATTATAATAATTATAAAAAAATAAATAAAAAAAAATAAAAAAAATATTTCTGTATTGCTAAATAGTGGTATTAATCGTAAAAAAAAATTCATCCCCATTCCGCCATCCTATCCATCCAAAAAAAAAAATCGCGAAAATTTGTCTATTTTTCGACAAATCACACTGTGATGGTACCTTAAATAATTTTGATTTTACACAATTTTTTGAAATAATTACGACACTAGCGTTCCATTTTTTTAATAACCTTATCCACGGGAGAAAATAAAGTGCTGCCTCCCCTTGATATACAAAAACCTTTTTGTAACGATAGTTGTATTTTTTAATTCATATTTCGTGAGGGCTATCCAGCAAGCAACACTGGTTATGAGCCTTTATTGCGCTCGTGGGCCTTTTTTAAGGATCACAGGAGGACGCGGACGCTACTACATTTTATGGCTAAGCAACCCACCAAGGCGGCTACAACACCGCGTGCCACTAGTTTCTTGTATTTAAAACATTTTTAGCATTATTTGGCCCATTTTTTCAAAATATATTTAGACATACTTTTACTAATTCGAGAGTATTAGGGAGCTGCATGCACTGTTTTATGGAGCTCTTAGAACCTAACAAGCAAATGTATACCACTTATGCACTTGGGGGGAAAGAATTGGAAAAATCAGGAAGTCCAAAATTGAATATTTTGATACAATTCTAAAACGCAAGCTGGCCTAATATTGCAGCTATGGTATACATGTGCAAGAGCGAACACTACCATGGTACTCACTTTCCAAGTTGGGCCTTAGGAAGATTCACCTATCTTATCCGGAAGGGTTCTTTTAACAAGTAGCAATAGGATACTTAAAATAATTTAGACAATCAAATTCAAATTACTGAATACACAGAATATCAGAAACCAACTTTCTGTCTCTATGCTAGCGATACTAGTGTAGTCAAAATTTGACGTAAAATTTCTCTCCTCCACCAAACGCACATGTTACCACATAAACTTCTCATCTATGTACAGACTTTCTTTCTTTCAAAATTTTGCAGTTTCTTCTTAAAAAAATAAAATTTTATTTTAAATATTTTATTAAAATATTTTTCGCCCTTTACCTGTCGAACAGTCCCTCCAGTTGGTCCGACCCTGGAATTAAGCATATCAATCGAAAGCTCTTTAAAAATAAATTGTTGTGTCGACTAACGTGTTTTTTCCTATCTCATATAGTTTTCGAGATAATCAGGAAAAATCTAATAAGGGTATATGTAATCAGATATGGGGGATCTCTACCCAGATAGAAACTTACATCAGTAGCTAAGCTATGTCGTCATTTAGGTAACACTGTAAGTACCTTATACAGGGTGTTAGTGAATAAGTGCGAAAGATTTTAACAGGTATAATTGCTGAGGTTCTTTCATATAAAAAAGTTCATATAAACCCAGTTCCGAAAACGCTTAGTTTCCAAGATACAGAGTAGATGGGCTATTAGATACCCCATACCGGTTTTGTGGTAGGAATAGTAACTGGAAATTATTTTTTATCTTGAAAACGGCTACATATGCGACAAAATATTAAGAGGTCATTTTTGTCAACAGTTTATGGGACATTTGAAAAAAAATTTCAAATTGGAAAAAATCATTGGCGTGCCTTTTTTTTTTTCTTCAAAAATATGTCATTAC
Organism: Brachynemurus nebulosus; assembly: GCA_035578155.1. Classification (NCBI taxonomy): domain Eukaryota; kingdom Metazoa; phylum Arthropoda; class Insecta; order Neuroptera; family Myrmeleontidae; genus Brachynemurus; species Brachynemurus nebulosus. The sequence goes on from JAPWDM010000028.1 coordinate 4,600,632, forward strand.
ATTACTGTACGGACGCCACTGGTTTGAGTAAAAATATTCTGTCTACTTCAGAATATGGGTATTTATCCTGTCATAGCGTGTTCCAAATTTTGTGTCAATATCTCAAAACGGTTTTGAAATATTTAGGAAAATATTAAAAAAGACGAGAAACTGAACACTCTATATCTTGGAAACTAAGCGTTTTCGGACCTGGGTTTATATGAACTTTTTTACATAAAAGAACTTCAGCAATCACCTGTTAAAATCTTTCGCACTTATTCACTAACACCCTGTATGTATAACTTTCGTTGACCAAAAGGAAGCAGTGGCAATTTCCCAAATTACGTGCCAACGAAATTTTGTAGTTCTTTTTTTTCTTGATTGATTTGCAAGTAAAACAAGTAAAAAGTAGATAAAAATTGGGGGACACGTTTAATTTCCGTTAAAAAATATTAAAATTTAATATATTAAGCATTGCGTTTAGTAAGTAAATAACCCATTTTCCTTTCTTTTTTTTAAATTTGGGCAAAAGGAAATACTAAAAAGAAAAACAAATAATTTAATTATCATATTTATTTATTACTAATTAATATAATTTCTAAGAGGAATAGTAAAATCATATTAACATAACCTAAATTTCCTATAAATAAAAAATTAAGTTTTTTAATGAAAATTAAATATGTGTATAAACTTTTTAGTCCAGTAAAGTAAGGTCTGAAATGGCAATTTTTCAACCTCGGTCAAACTTGGCTGAAATATTCCTAGGCATACTAGATTTGATTAGGGATAGTTTTAAGGGGGTTGCGACCCCAGCGTCAGGGTGAAAAAGGGGTGAAATTGCTCCAAAAGCCATCTTTTCACATTTTTTGCGTAAACTATTATAGATATAGAGAAATGTTTCCAATAGAAGTTGTAGAGAATATTAAGATCTACAACTTTTGTACGAAACATTTTTTTGCATCTATTGCAGTTTTCGCGAAAAATCAATTTAAAGTTTAAAATCTTTGAAATTAGAATTTGTTTTTTCATAAAATTAATTACCATTTTAAGAATAAAAAGTCCTTAGCCATTTTTCGCGTTTTTATGAATTGTAGAAGTTGGGAAAAGTTGGGGCGCTGAGCGTCCGGCACTGAACGCGAGAGAGACAGCGTATCGGGCGCACTCTTCGCACTCATTGCCGCATTTGATACGGTTAAAAGAGAAGAGCGGCGGATGTCGTGAGTGCGTGGAACAGAAAAGGTCACTAAGAACAATTCTCCCTATGAAAAAAAGTGCTCTGATCCAGGACAAGGGTAGAAACAACCCCTAAAAAGTTTATTTTCCAATTATCTCGCGAAGTGTGCGAGATATGGAAAATTTGTTCAAATAAAAATTGTAGATCTTTCGATTCTACAAAAAAAAGTATACCACCCTCTTACCCCTATCTCTAATAGTTTGCGGAGAAATCATCCCCGAAAAGAAAAAAAAAAATAAAAACAAATTTTTTTCGCCTAATTCCAATATTTTCAAACATTTAGAGAAAAAAAGTATTCTTGGCATTTTTCTCTAAGGGCCCGTCCACACGCTCAAGCTTTACCACCGACTTACCTGCGCAAACCAGGTTTGTGCAAGTAAGTCGCTACGTTTTTTCCCGTCCCTACGTACATGTTTACTTGCACAAACTGGTTTGCGCAAGTAAGTCGGTGGTAAAGCTTGTGTCGTGTGGACGGACCCTAAAATTGAAAATAGAGAAATTAGGAAAAATAAAAGGCCCCCATGGCACGGGACTGGTGCTTTCCATTTAAAATTATCAATGGTTAACTAATGTCCGTTATCGGTCAATTTTGTCTAGCAACGGTGTCTGATTTGTTTTTATAGGACATGAAATGAGACACAAGAGAAATAAATGCTAATAAGTTGATAATATCACATGGTTAAAAAAATTTAAATTTGTATATTGGCGACGCAAAGATTACGCGAGCGCTCCTGGTTTTTTAAATTAGAAGTTGTATCAAGTAAAGATTTTTGTATACGTTTATTTGCCGATAAAAAAATGTACTATACAAATAATGCGCGGATTACTAGATTTTATATCACCCATTAATCGTATACGTATATTTTTACTTGATGCTAGTTCAAATTTTACCACCAGAGGCGCGAGTGAGAATTTTTGCGTCGCCAATTTTGAAAATAGGTAGCGCCTACTTGATTTATATAATATTAGAAAATATTCAATTTGTGTTTACGTAAAACATTTTGAAACTGTAATTTGACGATTGTGAAGATATTTTTCAATTTAAAAATGGAAAAATGAAACGGAAATATTTGTGATACTATGGAAACTAATATCAAAATATGCACTAAACGCTGATTAATAGTTTACGCGAAAATTGTGAAAAAATGGCTTTTGGAGCAATTTCACCTCTTTTTCACCCTGACGCTGGGGTCGCAACCCCCTTAAAACTATCCCTAGTCAAATTTAGTATGCCAAGGAATATTTCAGCCAAGTTTGACCGAGGATGAAAAATTGCCATTTCAGACCTTACTTTACTGGACTATTTATCGTCATTTTTATTTGTTTTAATACTAAATCAATAAAAAAATAAAAAATTTGGCAACTTTATTTTTTCGTTGGCACGTAATTTGGAAATTAGCTGAAGCAGTTATGGAAATATAACAGAAAATTGTGAGAAAATATATGTTCAGGGTGTTTTATTACCATATATAAAGTACTAGCCGTACCCGTGACGTTATTTACGCGAAACGTTGAGTAGTTTCTTTTTCCAATTTGTAGTTTTTTGCAACACAAGATGCATTAAATTGTCTCCAAATTGACAATTGTGTATTTATTGTATTTTTCGGTACACAATTAACAACATTTTCTTTGATTTGATTCAGAAAAATTTCCAAACCAATAGTACAATATTCAATTTATTTACATTACACTTTGTTACTATAGTTATGAAATTATGAAATATGTAATTTTACGTAATGTGTGTACATGCTCAAAATGGTTTTTCCATTTTACCATGGGAATGAAACATTTTTTCGAAGTGAAAAGTATCTTAGATGTTGATCCAGATAAAAATTTATCATCACATCAAATTTCATTAAAATTCGTCCAGTAGTTTTTACGTAATGTGTGTACAATGTACATGCTCAAAATAGTTTTTCCAATTTCCCGTGGGAATGAGACATTTTCCCGGAATAAAAAGTATCTTAGATGTTTACCCAGATAATAAGTTATCACCACACCAAATTTCATCAAAATCCGTCCAGTAGTTTTTACGTCATGAGTTTTTACGAAAAACGTTTTTTTCCGCGCGGTGGAACATAACTTAAAAAGTTATTAAGATATTAACTTGAAATTTTGTACAGATATTCTTTAAGATATTGGCCTTTGGATATACCTAAAATTTCCACGGCGCAAATCGAAAGAGTCAACTTTAAACAGCTGTAGCGCCGCCATTTTTAAATTTTTTTTGCATAAAAATTTATGAGCGAATACATCATAACATGTACTATACTACGTAACTTCATTTGATACAATAAATGTATCCAGTTTCTAAAAAGAAATTATTAAAAAACCTGTTGTCTGGAGAACCCTTCCCCCTTAATATAAGTTGCTATTGGGGGCAGTTTCGCTATGGAAGTACGCTGTACGGCTAGGCCCTTACTTCTGTCTCATGTTTTGCGATGCTACATTTAAAAAAAAAAAAATGCTTTATAAGTACCGTATCATAATTTTTTAAGAGTACGTTAAGAGTACGTCATGCCGTGTCATGATTGGACGGATTTTAATGAAATTTGGTGTGATGATAACTTATTACCTGGGTGAACATCTAGGATACTTTTTATTCCGAGAAAATGTCTCATTCCTACGGGAAAATAGAAAAACCATTTTGAGCATGTGTATACATTACGCAAAAACTATTGGACGAATTTTGATGAAATTTGGTGTGGTGATAACTTATTATCTGGGTCAACATCTTAAGATATTAGGGGTACCCATAAGTAATAAATTATTTCATTGATAACCAAACAAACGATTGTTGCAATCAGCAGCCATTTGTTGTAACACAAATTATTATCGGGGCCAGCAAACCAAAACAAACAACTAAAATATGTGTTATCAATAACAAGTTTGGTAACACATAATTTTTGCCGACTAATAGAAAAAAATGTAAGTTAAACATTAATATAAAAAGACTCGTAAAAACGATAATCGGGGAGTAGTCGGAGAAAGAGAAGTCGAGGAGTCAGTATGGAATAGAGAAGAGCATTAGAGCTGATGGTTAGTTGCTAGCCGGGGCTGGCTAGTAACTAACAGAGGGAAATGGGCTCTAAGGGTTATTTAACTTACCAAGGGTCGTAATTGGGAAGTTTGTTTGGGTGGCCTAAAGTGAAAGTTTGTGACCCATCAAAACTACTACGTGTGTCTAGGTAAGTCCTATTTCTATCCTTTACTTTTCCTTCATTTATATAAGTTTATCTATTAGTCATGGGGGGAAGCGATTCCCGTTTTATGTCTTATAATTATTATTAATTTGTTTGGTTTTGTTAATAAAATTGTTAAGTGGAAACTCCGTTATTTTATTGAGAAAACAGTGTACACCCTTAAATTCCCACAAGTCTATCGTAGTGATCAAGAGTTCGAACCCAGGCCTTTCTGTAGGGTTTTCACCGCTACCAATAACATCTAATTTAATCCCTACAAAAAAGGCTCGTACCCCCGTCGTCGTAACACGATTTTATTTTTACTTAATTACACATTTAGTCAATTATGTAATCTCCGTCGTTATCGAGAACCTTTTGCCATCTTGTTGACAGAGATTCAATCCCTTGTTTATTAAATTCAATTGGTTTTGACAAAAAAAAAAAAAAAAATGATTCTAGGTAAGCTCACACATCAACAAAATTATTAAAATTTTTATTTCTTAGAGAATGTTTCATGGATCAGAATTAATGAAAATTAGATGGCGCTATGTCGGGAGAATAAGCAGGATGTGGTAACGCTTCCCAATTCAGCCGCCTTATTTTTCTTGAGTTAATTTTGTTGCATCATGCCTGGCATTGTTATGCTGTCGTATGTATGACACCTTTTCAAAAATAACGAGAGCTGGCCATTTTATCAACAATTCGTTATGTAATCTATCTAATTGCTGGCAATACAATTCACCTGTAACAGTTTCCCCCTGCTTTAGCAGCTCAAAATGAATTACATATTCCTATCACTATCGAATTTTTCGATCACTATCGGACAAGTCAAAATCACCACTGCGAAATTTTCTAAACCTACGCTGACACTTACTGATTTTCAGTACGTCCTCATACACATCACAATTTTTTGTTATTGCAATCGTTTCATTAAAACCCGATCGAAAATGAAAAATCATGCATTGACGTAAATGTTCTTCTGTTGGTTGACTGTCCCCCATTTTCCACTAACGTAATACAGTCGACTCTCGTTAATTCGAAACTCGAGGGACTCTTAAAATATTACGAATTATAGAGAGGTTCCAATTATCGCAGGTAACAATTTTAATTTTTTAAGAATTTGCGATGAATGAACTTGAACTTGTCTCAAAATGTATTTACAATCTTTTTGTCTCCTTTTCTCTGTAACTTTGAATTGTCGAGTGTTTGACGCCGATGAGTTCGAATTAACGCGTCTTTTGTTACTTAGCAAAGATTTTTTCGTTCGAATTACCAAGTGTATAAAAATATATTGTTTTAGTTCGAAATATAGAGATTTTGTGGGCAATTCGTGATACCTTTGAATTACAGAGAGTTTCGAATTATCGCAGGTTTGAATTAACGAGAGTCTACTGTAAAATCTTAAATTTTTATTATGAACCCAAAGTCAAAGCAGGACCGTAACTAGGCTGAGACAGCCGAGGCATTTCCCCAGGGCCCCCAGCCAAAGGGGGCCCCCAAGATAAATACAAGAAATTCCAAATTTCTGATTTTCTAAATTGGCAAATTTTAAGGGCGGTATTTATTTCTGTGCAAACGAATGATAAGCAAAAAAGGGTCGACGCTTTTTTTTAACGGGGGCGTAATTTTAAGTGCAGTATCTCTGTAAAATTAGGGCGGCAGACGACTAACGAGCAAAAGAAGGTCGCCGCTTCTTTTTTTGCGGAGGGCGGAATTTTTTGTTTTTACGCGGGGCGGCGAAGGGGTCCCGAATGTACTTTCTGCCTCGAGGCTCCTGAAGACCTAGTTACGGCCCTGAGTCAAGGTCACGTGTTGCAGTATTCCGCACTAACCGCACTAGGTCATGTTCAAGGTCAAAATCGAGGTCATTTTCTAGTTCCTCATTTCTTCCCATGAAACTTTTGTCCGGGTTATTTTTCGATAAAGTCAATATTAACTGAGATTTTCAGCTGTTCCGGAACTTTATGAACGCTCGGTATGTTACACTATCTGAGATCCGCTAAGGTCCTGACGACCCAAACACGTCAAAAATTAACTACTCAACTGATTTTGAAAATCTTTTCACTGATAGGCCGGGCATACATGTTACGGTATACCTACGCAGGTAAACCTGTACAGGTAAACTGCACAGGTTTACCTGCACAGGCAACGAACCCACACACGTTGCAATGCAATTAATTTTCATTTATATATTTTTGATTTTATTAGTGAACGTTTATATAGTTTAAAATTTATTTATTTTATAATTTATAAAATTTACAAAAATATACAACAGTGGTGGAATTATATAATTTATAAAAGTTACAAAAATATACAAAAGTGGTGAAATTATATAATTTATAAAAATTACAAAAATATGTACACTAATTTCAATTTTTTTATACAAATTTATTCACTGTCTGAAATTTCTTATAGCAAAACTTACGCGTCAGAAAATAAACTAAAATTTAAATATTATTGAATATTTGTACCTAATATCGCACCCCAGTGGACTAGGTCATAAAATTTATTGGCACACGTTTTCATAAGAAATATGCATTAATAACTTAAAAAAGGAGATGGAGTATGCACTATTAGTTCAGGTACTGTTTTCAAAAAACGTGCTTTCTTTTTTTATTATATTTTATTTTAAGGGGTTGTTCACGTGATTTTTTTTTCAGAAAGAGGTTGACCTAGTTTAATTTCTATTTTTGAGGAATCTATAAACAAATTTAAATAGCCTCATACCAATTTTAAATACGCTGCCAATGGGGTGGGCACAGAGCTTACTCGTAATCGTAAAAGACTGTAAAACAGTAATATATATGTATTTTTTCTGGTATGTAGTATTCGAAGTTCATATATACTAAATACCGTCAATTTGTTAATTACAAAATGTTTATGATAATAGCTTGGAGCTTACAATGGAGCTTACAATACCATTATAAAAATTATGAACAAAAATAACAAAAATACTTATATCTGATTTGACATTTTACTATAAACAGGTGCAACAAAAAATTGAAAAACTATCTTGTAGGAAGGAGCATACGATTATAAATTAGAAGACTTTTTTTAAAACATTTAAAAATACACCCGCTTGAAAGCTGCACACTATACAAAATTATTCAGTAGTTCAGTATACAAAAAGTACACAAATTTTTTATGCATCGAAATATGTGTATATTATCAGTTGAAGATTCGGTTTCCCTAACAGGCTCGGCTATAGATTTTTAAATATAAAGATGTCAAATAAAATATTTAGGAATTGTAATCTATTTTTGTGCTTAAATTTTTCTTTCTTAATAAAAAATTTTGTGCATTATTTTTGCGTACAAAACAAAAATAGATTCCAGTTTCTAAATATCTTATTTTGAGATATCTTAATAATTATAATTGGAAATCTCGAAAACCGGTTCTGTTAGTGTAACCGAACCTCTAAGTACAGTGTGTATATCGGCCTACGAGGAAGAGTTTATCTTGTAATGTTAGTATGGTTGGTATTACTCTGTGGTTGGTATGTAACTAACTATATTAATATCTATTGTATTATATGTTGTATTGTTGTCTTTGTATATGATAATGTATGAGTATGCAAATGGCGTAGATCGTTGTGTGTTCAGTGTTGGAAAATTACTAAACAAATGTGCATGTAATTTCTTAAAATTGAAATGTTTCTGTTATAAAATTGTTACAAAAATACAAGAAAACTGTTAGTTATTCCGACGAAGTTACTTTGTATTCCTAAAAAAACATTTGTGTTTACTTGTGTTTGTGTTATACCCAATATACTTTGTGTAATTTAATGCCCAATATATCTTTGTATAATTTAAGTATATAAATTAATAAAAATAAATAAACAAAACAATTCATAAAAAATTGTATTTTTATAAAAAATTTTTACACAAACTATTGTAAAAAAAAATGTAAAAAAAAAATGGTTAATAAAATGATGTAAAACTGGTTAATAAAAGAACTCATTATTAATTCAAAAAATATGTTTTATGTTCTCAAAAAACCAAGTATGGTTTAACCTTAAATAGTTCCAAATGTGATAATATGTATTCCCAAAACATTCCGCAACTATAAAAAGCAAAAATTGATGATAAATTGGTTATATATATATATATATATATATATATATATATATATATATATATATATATATATATATATATATATATATATATCTAATTTCACGGTATATATATATATATATATACATATATACATACATATATATATATATATATATATATATATATATATATATATATATATATATATATATATATATATATACCATGAAATTAGAAATTATATTTTCGCCTTAAAGTTCATAAAAAATTGTTGTAACTCAAAATACTTGAAGGCTATAATATTATAAAAAATAGCAAAAATATTTTAGAAACTAATCCCTAAAATATCCTAAAAATTTGAGCTAAATAGGACTAGCATTAAATAAGATATTGACATTTAATGGGATTTCATAGTAGCGACGTAGCTACCGTTACTCCGATTTCGATTAAATTCATAGGGGACCATCTAGGAACCAAACTACATAATTTCTGAAAATTTCATAAAAAAAGAATTGAGTAGTTCAGAAGTTATGCCACTTGGTGCAATTTTGGAATGACATGGTAGCGGCGTTGCTACCGTTACTCCGATTTTGATTAAATTCGTAGGGGACCATCTAGGAGCCAAACTGAATAATTTCTGAAAAATTCATTAAAAACAATCGAATAGTTCAGAGGTTATGCCACTTGGTGCAAAATTGGAGACACACAGACGGACAAACCAAACCAAAATTGTTCAGGAAGCTCTAAAACGTAAAATGCGCGTAAAAAATTTTATTTTGGAGGGAAAAAATTTTTTATTTTTCAAAAGTGATCACAATGTTTTCGCTACTTTCGTACTCTCGGAAGCAAAAAATATCTTACAAAGTACTCGTATATCTAAAATTCGGTAGCTAATTATTTGTATCTAGATAAACATTAAACATAAACATTTATATCTAGATAAAAATTTACTTTGATTAATTTGAATTTACAAAAATAGACATAATACTGTAAAAGTGTAAAAGATTTGAGTAGAATTTTTTTTTTCAAAAACTATGCGGTCACAAACGTTTTTATGAACATATTTGGAATTCGCAAACGATTTCCAATCGACTGAGATTCAGGAAGCCTATATAGTAATTAATTTTTAAAAAGTGTTGGCTAATCGTAAGTTTATAATTAACAAATTAATAACTAACAAACTAATTAGTTACAAACAAATTTACAAGTAACATAAACTGTTAAGTATAATTCAAATCGAGTCGCCCTTTCGTCTTTCCGTCTAGTGCTTCCATCTACTTACATATAGTTCGCTTCAGCCATCTTAGCTGTATAAGCATGTGTTAATTTTCTGTAATGACTTTCGTTGTAATTAATATTAATAAAGAACTTTAATTAAAGTCAACGTGTTTGTTATTTTCATTTAGCGATCCCGCAGCCTCTCATCAACAGGTTATGGGCCCAGGCTCGTTATAAAGAGGTGAAAATATTAAAAAGCGCGAAAGTGAGGTTACCTAATTCTAAAATTTGTTGGTGACGAAACACAACAAAGAAAAGATGGCAACGTCCACTGTAACACGCATTGAAATGCTCACAAAAGATAATTTTGATACGTGGAAAATCCACATGAAAGCATTACTGGTAAAAAATGATGCGTGGCAATACGTCAGTGGTATAAAAGTAAAACCCAAGGTAAACGAAGTGAATGCAGTCGAATTATCAGAGTGGGAGTTAGGAGATAGCAAAGCAATATCAGACATAATTCTGGGAATCTCCGCCACTGAACTGAAACAGGTGAAGGATTGCACGACGTCTAGAGAACTTTGGCAAAAACTTGAAAGTGTGTACCAGTCCAAAGGCCCCGCAAGAAAAGCTAATCTGCTGAAACAAATAGTGCTTCAACGCATGAACGAGGGCGACGACGTTCGTAATCATCTACGAAGATTTTTCGATGCAGTTGATCGACTTAACGATATGGGAGTGCCGATAAACGATGATCTTCTGTCGATATTGTTACTCTAGAGTCTACCGGCGAGTTTTGATAGTTTCCGTATCGCGATAGAATCTCGTGACGAACTTCCGGGTCCCGAAACATTGCGGATAAAAATTATTGAGGAAAGTGACGCACGATCGAGTAATCGACAGAATTTTATACAAAATGCGATGATAGTGCAAAAACCGAGAAATAATTGGAATAACAAGTCGGGTAAATCGGAAAACAAACATACCAATGGTGACAATAGATTCAAGTGTTTTAAGTGCGGAAAACCAGGTTACAAGGTATCAAAATGTCGGTCAAAAGTGAGAAACAATCAGAGTAAAAACAGGTCAGAGAACACGTCATTGTTCACTGAACAAGTGTCGAAAGTGTATCGCGAAGCGAACACCTCGCTGATTTATTCAACGAACGAAAAACGGTGGTGCTTGGATAGTGGGTGTACAGCACATATGGCCAAAGATATTAACAGCTTCAAGTCTGTCAAAACAAACGTTACCGAGACGGTGAATTTGGTGAGTTCCAGTTCCACGAAAATCAACGCTAAAGGTGTGGCACAGCTAGTGACACAAGTGAACAAACGTAGTAAAACGATCGATTTGAGTGAAGTTCTACACGTACCGGACCTACGAACCAACCTTTTGTCAGTGGGGAAAATTGTTGACAAAGGTTATCGCGTGATATTCGATGAACATAAGGCCGAAGTTGCTAGCAAAAAGGACAATAGTGTAGTTTTACAAGCAAATAGGGTCGACGGATTGTACTTTGTGAACGACTCACGAGCAGTTGAACCCGAAAATGCAGGTTTGGCGAGTAGTGAATAAAATAAATCTTTGATAGACTGGCATAAAAAAATGGGACACCTCAACGTAAGAGATCTTCGTGATGCAGCGAAAAATCAGACAGTACGAGGACTCAATATTAGTGACATTAACTCAACCACCGAGTGTGAAATTTGTCTTCAAGGAAAAATGATTCGTCACGCTTTTCCGAAATCGTCCCAGAGAAAGTCCGCTCCAGGCGAACTTATTCACACGGACGTGTGTGGACCGATGAAAGTTGTATCAAATGGTTACGCCAGATATTTTGTTATATTCGTTGACGACGCTACCCGTTGGACCGAAGTACGTTTTCTACGACACAAGAATGAAGTATTCGGTGAATTTCAGAACTTTAAAGCTATGATTGAAACAAAGTATAACAAAAAGATAAAGTTTCGTCAATGGTAAATTTGACAATTTATTAAAAAATTCCGGCATCAAACGTCGACTGACTGTCCCGAACAACCCTGAACAAAACGGGATACCCGAGCGGAAGAACCGTACCTTAGTCGAAAGGGCTCGATGTATGTTAATCCATTAATCCAGTCGAAATGTGGATGGGAAAGATACCAGATGTAAGCAATTTTCAAGAATTTGGTTCGTTGGTTTATTGTTTGAATCGAACCAAGAGCACTGGCAAGTTTGAACCACGTGCACGGAAAGGTGTATTCTTGAGTTTTGCTACAGATTCCAAAGGCTTCAGGATATGGATACCTGAAGAACACCGAGTGGAGATTTCGTGCGATGTTCAATTTCTAAAAGAGTTACCTAAAGTAAATGGTCGTCAGTATGAAGATTTTCTCCCAGAGCTGATGACTGATATCGTCGAAGGAAATGTTGAATCAAGTAATGATAAAGTAACAGAAGAACATGTATCAACGAAAGAGACCTTCGACGTTGTAATGAACAGAAAGGATTCGACAAATTTTCAAGCTCATCAAGATGATGTACAAGAAAATTTAGCAGATGTTCCGGAAGAAAATATGCCGTTCTTAGAGTACATTAAAGATGATAGTGAATCAGATTTTTTGGGCTTCGAAACGGATCCAGTTCCGGTTGAAGCTACGACGTCAACAAAGCGTAAGCCAGGCAGACCGAGAAAGCACCAGGTTGAAGAAGAGATTGTCGCAGATCACTCAGATATCGCGTGCATAGCGGAAATTCCAGTTAGATCCGCAATTTCTGGTCCAGAGGAGCACCAGTGGATGCAAGCGATGGCCGACGAATTTTCGTCGATATTAAAAAACGACACCTGGGACTTGATGGAACATCCGAAAGATCATCCAACTGTCGGAAGTCGAATAGTACTGAGAAACAAATACGGCGCTGATGGGTCTATAATCAAACGCAAAGCTAGGGTCGTTGCAAGAGGTTTTTCTCAGCGTCCTGGGATTGATTATGGTGAGACCTATGCTCCTGAGGCGCGATTCAGCTCTAACCGCCTCGCTATGGAAGAAATGCCGACTGATGTACTCACCAAAGGGTTATCAAGAGTCAAGCACTGGAAGTATCTGAATAGCATTGGCATTAGGAAGTGAGCAATTTGGGCGATCTTGGCTTTGAGAGGGGGTGTTAAGTATAATTCAAATCGAGCCGCCCTTTCGTCTTTCCGTCTAGTGCTGCCATCTACTTACATATAGTTCGCTTCAGCCATCTTAGCTGTATAAGCATGTGTTAATTTTCTCTAATGACTTTCGTTGTAATTAACATTAATAAAGGACTTTAATTAAAGTCAATGTATTTATTTTCACTTCGCGATCCCGCAGCCTATCATCAACATAAACATTCACAAACGACTGATATAGGGAAAACGTTGAAATTTTAACTTTTTGAATTTTGTGTTGGCTAATCGTAAGAGGGTTAATTGGAACATCTGTCAAAAAGGGTATAGCCGGATAAGTATAGGTAAATCGGTCCCGGAAGCGAATTATCATAATAACTATATTAACGGTATGGTGAGGCTGTAAGTAATTGATATCTACAATTTTGGCAGTCAAAACTGAGTAGTTACAGAGATAACTAAAAAAATTTCATTTTTTTTTTTTTTTTGTAACTACTCAACATACTCAACAATAACAAGGATAATATCCGATCCAATGTTACTTTTATAAGGTTCCAATTGAGTGACCACTTAAAAAAAAAATTCACTGATTGTGCCTTTATGCACCAAGTCTCATCAAAATCAAGGGGTACAACATGATAAAAAAAATATTTTTCATTTCCAATCTGCTGAACCGCCCCTCCAGTGGGTCCAATCCCGGAATTATACACATCAAACGAAAGTACTTTAAAAATAAAGTGTTTTTTCTTATCTCCTATAGTTTTCGAGATAATCAAGAATAATCGAAAGAGGTATATTAAGATATAGGTTATCTACCCCTGATAGAAGGTCCTAATAGTAACTGTATTATGGTTTACGTGACACTGCAAGTACTTCATATAGCCCAGGTGCTAGGTGACATTAAGTATGCATGAAAGAGGAATAGAATTTGACTTTTGATTATTGTTAGGGGGTCTTCGAAAAAAATGAACGTTATATCAAAATTAATCCTTAAGGTCTTAGGGTCCCAAAAAGGTCAAATAAGTGACTGGACAGATTTTGGTTAAATTTTGTAAAAATTCTTGAGTAAAAAATTAACGTGAGGTTAAAATTACCCTTTAAGACCCTGGAGACCCCAAAAAGCTCAAAATAAACGGCTGGATGAATCTTGACCAAATTCTGTTCAAACAGTAGGTAACTGATATCCTGAGAAAAATGTGCATGAGTTGAAAATTATTCTCTAGGGTCCTGTGGACCTACAAAACGCAAAATATAAATGGATGGACGAATCTTGAACAAATTTTGTTAAAACAGTACTGAGATTCTGTAAAAATGAACATGAGATTAAAATTGTTCCCTAGGATCCTGGGGGCCCAAGATGCCAAATATAAATGGCTGGACAGATCTTGACCAAATTTTGCTCTAATATTATTGAGTCTTGAAAATAAATTAACACGAGTTTAGAAATTGTTTGAGCTCTGAGACCTCAAAAAGGGGTCGGAAAGTACAGTGCTCTCAAAATTATCAATATAGGTATCTGCGAAAAGATCTCAGGACATGAAGATTAGATTCCCTATTAAAATATGAATATAGCTATTTGGGAGTCGTTGGACATGCGGAGCGAAGCACTGTAAAGAACTATTTTTGTAAAAAAAAAAAAAAAAAAAAAAAAAAAAACAATATTTGATTTAAAAGTAAGATGGGGTTGAAATTGCCGCCTCAAATAATAATTCGTTTAGATATTAAATTAAGACGTTCAAATAACTTTACTCGAGTGAAACTGCGAGTCTCAGGTAGGAAGTTTATATTTTAAAACCTTAAATATAAAAGAATACAGTAAAATATGATTTCTTAAGAAATCAACTAAAACAACATCTTACAATTAAAACAATATTATTCAAAATACATACTTACATATAAATTCCATTAAAACCAACAATTTAAGTAACGGATATATTACCTACGTATTTGAATTTTGTTATTTACTTATAGCACTAATCTCACTTCAGAAAATTTAATAATTATAGAAAAAATGTTACACTTAATGAGTAATCCTAAGAGTTCGCTTTATACGCGATATTTCCCGAAATAGTATCCAGTATCTAATTTACAAAATTTTTTACCTGATACAGCTTTTAATTTAAAAAACCAGAAGTGGTAGCGTAATCTTTGCCTCGCCAATATATTTTTTGCTGCTCAATTATCTTTTTTGCTGTTTAATATTTATTTTTTAGTGTGCCAAATCGTATTATTTATTATGCTGATCACATTTTGCTGGCAAGATAATTTTACTGCCGTTAAAATATTTTTTCAGCTGATAAATTTTGCTGATCAATAAATTAAATTGCTGCTCAAATAATTTATTCCCATTTTTAAATATATTTTTTAGTCGAATTTTCCAACTGAAAAAATCAGACTCATACAACCTATACGATAAGAACGGCGAGAGGCGAGAGTAGGGGCGCTATCCGTTTTCGGAGCCGTAGTAGAACACGATTCTGTAGAAAAGAATGTCTTTATATATATATATATATATATATATATATATATATATATATATATATATATATATATATATATATATATATATATTATTACATTTACATTATATAGCTACATTTCTATTACATCCAAGAAAAGAACCTTTCCCACTATTGTATCTATAGCACAAATGGTAGTACTTCAGATTTTGGAATATAGATATCGGATGAATATAGATGTTTATATTTCAAGTTTTTAACATTTTTGCGTAATAAAATCAAATTACTTTAAAAGATGAGTATTTAAAGTAAATTAATTTAAAAATAATTTGAAATTATTCATTAATTTACTGAAAAATATATTTATTTTTTATTTATTTAGAGAACAATAGTTGGCAATAAAATACATGTATACAACAAAGTGGCATTGGCGTTTCTTAATAATAGCAAAGTGAGGTTAACTATAAACGAAAATGTTATTAATAAATGTACTCAAAAAGAGAAAAATTATTTGAAATTCAATAGTATTTTCTTTTTATTAAAAACCAAATTAAAAAGGAGAAGTTTTTTCACAAAAAACTTTTCATTTATTTTGAAAATACTTACAATAAAAATATGTTTAGACGCCTATGTATCTGTCAAACAGTGACTTTTCGGAGTATTTATTTTTTTATTTTTCAATGAATTAAAACTGAAATTTTATTCCCTTATTGTATTTAGTTATCATTTCTATATGATAATTTAATCTATTTAATAATTTTAATTTCCGATGGAAAACGTACTAATCGTTTAATTTTTCGTTATTACATTGATTGAAATGGCGGCCATATTTAGTTAATACCTTTTTAAATTACGTAAAATCCTAATCGTTTGCAAGCACTTGAGTACGAAATTTAAAAGTGTCATTTTTAAAACGTAATTACTCAAAAATATGAGATAAAATACTGAAAATTTAAGTGTTTTGAATCATAAACAAATAGTAGTAGTTTTGAATCATAAACAAATTTTTGAAAAACTTTTAAACATACGTTTCCATTTAAAAAACTATAAGTTTGCATCATAGCTCGAACACCATAAGAGCTACAAAGCTCCTAATTACAGCAATCGCTTGTTCCCGTCGATATCTACAACTCTTATTTGAACAATTTTTCGATTAAATCAACGGTTTGGCTGTAATAAAAATGGCAACTCTCGAAAAACTCACACAGTATATAATGTCACCCTTTGTACCTAACAACTTTTGTAAAGGTCATTTTTTTGATAGGTGGCGCTTCTGGCGAGATATTTACATGCATAGATTAAAATTGCCCACCCTATATATATATATATATATATATATATATATATATATATATATATATATATATATATATATATATATATATATATATATATATATATAAAAGACATTCTTTTCTACAGAATCGTGTTCTACGGGTCCGAAAACGGATAGCGCCCCTACTCTCGCCACGCGCCGTTCTTATCGTATAGGCTGTATGAGTCTGATTTTTTCAGTTGAAAAATTCGACTAAAAAATATTTAAAAATGGGAATAAATTATTTGAGCAGCAATTTAATTTATTGATCAGCAAAATTTATCAGCTGAAAAAATATTTTAGCAGCAGTAAAATTATCTTATATACATATATACACATATATTTTCCCGCCACCTTTTAATATGTGTAGGGCCCCCCATGGAAGTTAAGAGCTAAAATTTGGTAAGTGGGGCTCATTTTCGAAGCACCTCATACTATCAAAGTGGGGTCAAATTTGGGGCAAATTTTGGATCCGACCCAACCTTTAGGGGGGGGGGGGGCAACAAAACAATAAAACTTTTCCAAACCGGTTGGAAATAATGTTTCGGTCAATTAACTACAACATATCCAAAATTCAGCTTCCTAGGATGATTTGGAGGGAGTAGAGGGGGAAAAATGATTTTTGCTGGATCTACCGCGCCCACAGCCCCCCAGAATAAACGCAGAGGGTTGAAATTTGATGTGTTGATAAAGTTCGTACCTAGGTTGTGCTTTTTGGAGATTTTAATATTTTACCCCCCCCCCCCATTTTTAAGCTACAATTTCATGCTTTTTTGACATTTTCGAAGTTTGTACCACTCGCACAGGTCACCCAAATAAACCTAGAGGGCTGAATTTTTGTATTCGGATTGAGTTAGTATCAAGGGGGTGCCTTTTGGGGGTCTCAGCTTTTAACTCTTACTCCCTCCATTTTTATACCAAAAAGAACATGATTTTTATTGTTTTTTAACAGTCAAAATCTCCCCAAATAAACCTAGAGGGCTGAAATTTTGCGTACAGGTTAAGCTAATAGCCAGCCATTGCTTTTAGGAGGTTTCAATTTTTAACCCTTACCCCACGATTTTTACGCTAATATTTCCGTAATTTTTTTGCTTGTTTTCTAACACGTCTAGAGACTCTCTAAGAAAACCTGGAGGGCTGAAATTTTGTACGTGTATTGAGTTAATATCCAGCTAGTGCCTTTTAGGGATTCCACATTACTTCCCCCCCCCCCCCACTTCTCCCATTTTTACATCGGAATTCAATGGTATTGTTAAATGTGTTTTAAATGCATTATATTTATTCTAAATACAAATAGGCGAATAGTAATTTTAAAAAAATTTAAAAAAATGAACTTACTTTTATAACAAATGAAATACATACATATTAAGTAATTTAAGAATGTTATTAAAGTCACTGTTTATTTATAAATTAGGAATTTTGGATTTTCATTATTTATAAAATATAAATTTTGGATTTTTTTGGAAAGAAAAAATATCTTCATAAAGGCCTTCCAGTTTACTATTTAAATTTAAGTTCCTTTTTTAATATTTAAAAGTAAAACACAAAGGCAATTGGCGGATAAGCATGGGTAGGAATGCCCTCGTACGAATTGTGTTGGCTTTTTTCCTGTTAACTGCTATCGGCACAAAATTGAAATTTACTGAGTTTCAGCCCTTAAAAACTTAAAACCTTTTTTTAAAACCCCGATTAACCGGACACTCATCATCATTTTTGAAACCACCAAAATGACTAATCGCTTGTGGACTTTCAATTACATTTCGCTTGTAGACATTCAATACCGAAGATGAAACGGAAAATTCGACTTCTGTGATGGGGCTCCGCTGCTCACGGCGTTTTTTTTTATACGCCCCGTATCCACCGCACAAAAAAAGGATCAACTGTATATAACTTTCCTAGATCAAAAATTGTAGGTAGATAAATTGTAGAAATATAATAGAAAATTGTCAAAAAATGTGGTGTAGTAGGGTTTTTTTAACATGTAGAATATAATGCTCATTGAATTTTAATATTTACATGTTAAAAAAGCCTACTACACAAAAAAAAAAAAAAAAAAAAAAAATATATATATAATTTTCAGCAACTTTAACATTTTGGACACCCCTCCTTTATTCTTAAACATATTGGTTAAAAATTTTTACCTTACACAGATAAAAATAATTATCTCTATTATTCAAAACTGGTTTATCAGGTACGTTATGGTACAGCCTATTTCATATGAAATAGTATAATGACGGGTTTTTCCCAAATTCATTTTTAAGAGTATTTATTACACTCCCACATACATTTCTTCAATTACTCTGATGATGATCGCGAGATTGAAAACGCGTTTAGTAAATTCTACTCAATTCTAGTGAAATTGACAAAGTAATTAAAACTTTAAATATTTTTAATATTTAAAATGAAATTTCACAAAGTAAACCTCTCAACAGTAAATTATTTATTTGTTTTTTGTTTGTTTTTCGATGTTTTTTTTTTGTGTCTTCACGATAGAAGTATTATCTTTTTTACAGCAACTAGTTGCTATTTTTGATATGTTTGTTCCGTTCCGTTTTTGATCCAAACTAAAGTTTTTGTTTTTCTTTTCTTTAATTATTGAAAATTTTTTCTAAATTTTTCATTTTTTGTGTATTTTTCTTGTCTTGAGAATGGTGGTTTGAGACACCGAAACCGGTCGACATGTTTAAGATTGCTTAAAAATTGTTTGTTTTTTGGTGGTCTTAATATTGAGTTTTATATCGCCAAATAAAGTTAATAATGGAATTACAAGCTTAAAAAAAACAAAATTCAACTCAAATCTTTTACACTTTTACAGTATTATGTCTATTTTTGTGGTCATAGGGTTTAATTGGCGCTCATGCTCGTGTTTTAATGCGCTCTAGTGTTATCGTAAGTAATTATGTATTTCTTAAAGCAGACTCAGTACTCCCAAATACTTTTGTTCAATAAAAATTTAGATTAATAATTTTATTGAACGTAACTTTATAAGTTATAAACATATTGCTGTTGTTGTCATTTTCACATAGTCTATGCATTTTCACTACAAGCAATGTTATATAGATACTACCTACAATGGAACTTCTATTAACCGGACAGCATTTTAACTTAAAAATTACTATTGAAATATTAAAATACCCCTGTCGCAGCACCTGCATAACATAGCGAATTTCCGTTTATAAAAATCCGTTTTTCTGTGATTTTTCGCCCTTCTAAGTGATTTTTCCTCCTCTTTCTAATGGTGTAAATAAATGTCGCCAAAATTTTTTAACTTGAGACAATTTTGGCAAAAAACTAATTTTTTTCACGAAAAATGACCAAAAAAACCATGTTCCAAGCATCCGACATGGCTGGCTAACGAACTTGTCCAACGGTGTGGGACTAAATACAAATATAATATTATGATATATAAGTTTTAGTAAATATTATTTTCGGTTTCTAGGAACCTTAAAACAAATTTCTGCCATAGTCTCGAGCTCAAGTCGCGTCAGGACAGTGGCTGTAATAGCTAAATTACATTCTGGAAATTCGCTAAAACCACCCATAAAACCTATAAGTCTAGCAAGTACTTAACACATTAATATTTTTTGTATATATCAACATCTAAAAACATTTCAGTCCATTTTTGACAATCTTGCCAGAACTTAATCACTTTTTTAAATTTTTTGTTATTGTTAAAATCGAAACGTTATTTTGAAGACGGTTAGAATTACTATATTTTACATTAAAATGTCAACACAATCACCCCCTAGTTAATTACCCCTAGACTTGATGCTAGAAAATTGAGAAAAAACAGGTCATATAGATTTTTTTAATTTAGATTTTATTTGTAATGATTGAATTACGAAATTCAAAAGGACATTTTAAAAATGTGTGTATTCGCTATGAGCTTTTTTCTGGAAGGAATTCAACTCCTCAAAATCGGCTCCAGCGCTCAAGATGGACAGAATATATCAGTTTATTAGGACGGCATTTGTACATAATTTTAATATTTTCTTTAAGAAATAGTATTTTGTTTTAAATACTTGTTTGATTTTTTCAAGGCGAGTATTTATTACGATTTCTATTTACCAAATTCTACAAAATAAAAAAAAAATCATTTGTAACACTACTATCTAACGTCATTTTATTTTGAAATTTTCAAAAAAAATATAAAAATTACCTCTTATATGCTTTTTCTGGGTTAATTATTGAAAAATATTCTATTTTTAGACATTTTTGAGGTAAAATGAGCAGATGTATGGCTTTTGGGACATTTCATTTCAAATCATCCAATAAAAAAATAAAATGTCACCCGTGACCTGAGATTTAGCTGAAAATTTTTTTATTTGTTTATTTAACCATCCTAATCTGTACAAAATTTAAAAAAATTATCTAATAGTTTTCAAGTTATGAATCTTTGTTTTTTTACAAAATAGGGTTAAAATATAGTTCCGTGGTATCACTTTCGGTGACGTTATTATATTAAAAAATCCATAACTTCTGTAATATTTAACATAAAGCAATAATTTTTTCATCAAAATGTTCAGAAAAGTCAGGAGATTGCAGGAAAAATAAATATGGTTAATTATCACTTCATGTTTCTATGTAATGCTTTGTTAGACTTAAATTTTGAGACATTTTTTAATCGATAAACAAAAAATCTTGAAAAGTGATTATTGACCAAAGGCATAGCAGTAACTGTAGTAATTTTTTTTTTTAATTTACCTTAATGATGTAAACGAAAATAATCTGGAAGAAAATTAATGGCTTTTTACACGCTAATATTTTTCAGACACGTCCGACGTCTGGAAGCTCAAAAAACGAGCTTTTTGGAATAATTTCCCAAAATTCAAAATTTTTGTTTATACCATGACAAAGAGCGGAAAAAATCATACAAAATACGTTTTTGAACGATTGTTTTATGTAAACTAGTTTCCGAAAAAAACTAACTTTTATAAACAGTCGCCGTATATACCACTGTCGCAGCATCCTGCATAACATAACGAATTTCCATTTATAAAAATTCGCCAAGTGTGTGCCGGACACGCATTATCACAGTTACGTGGTCAATAGCTAATTTTTCACAATTTTTAGGATCAAATGTAGGAAATTTAATAGTAAGTATCGACGGATTACTACTAGAACCAGGTATGTCGATTTTTCACTGTTTTGAGATAATTAACCGAAACATTATTTTCAACCGGTTTGGAAAAGTTTTATTGCTTAGTTGCCCCCCACCACCCCTTTAAAGGTTTGGTCGGATCCAAAATTTGACCCTACTTTTATAGTATTGTTGCCCCATTTTGTCAGCCCCACTTACCAAATTTCAGCTCAGTTCGTTCATAAGGAAGCCCTACACATGCAAAAAGGAGCCACGAATATATATATATATATATATATATATATATATATATATATATATATATATATATATATATATATATATATATAAGATATTTTTTCTTCAGAATCGTGTTCTACGGGTCCGAAAACGGATAGCGCCCCTACTCTCGCCTCGTCCCGTTCTTATCGTATAGACTGTTCTTATTTTTTCTGTGAAAAATTCGACTAAACGACTGAGCACTTCTGTGTCGACCCTCGTATGGTAACATACCATTAAATTATGACATAATTTGAAATTTGGAGATACGAGGTTTTGTTATTGTTAAATAACTTTCATTTTGATAAATAAAATAAAATGAGATTTTTATTAGCCTATGATCAGTATAAGATGATTCTAAACATTTATATTTAATTATTTCAAAACAGTGAAAAGTCGGCATACGTGGTTCTAGCAGTAAGCCGTCGATACGTACTATTAAATTTCCTACATTTGATCCTAAAAATTGTGAGAAATAAGCTGTTTACCAGGTAACTTTGATAATGCGTGTCCGGCACGCACTTGGCGAATTTATTATTATTATTATTATTATTATTATTATTATTATTATAGGACCAATTTATAAAAAAAGAAAGATAATTGTAACCAAACTCTTTTGTATAAGCGGATGCTTAAAACAAAATAAAAATTCTAATTCTATTAATTTTTTTATTGAATTATTGAATTAATTTATTCATTCGTAAGTATTACTTCCACTGTAATTATGAAAACTTTTAAAGTAACAGAGAATTATCTAACTTTGTGAGATACGAGGTACTGCATTCAATTATGTCAAAATAGTATTTCTAACAGATGGTAGTATTGCCATCTACCGTAGAAGACCATTAGATAACGACACAAAAATAGACTGATATAATACAGGTATCTATATTGTATACATATAGTGTCATCTAGTTGTGTCGGTATGTAGGTCTAATTGTGTCGGTATAATATCGATTTAGGTATGTTGGTATGTATGGATTTTAATGATATATATCTTACCATCAGGTGCTGACACCAAAATCCGTCTAAAAACGATGGGTCATTTTTTTAACTAAAAATAATTCAAGAGCAAACATACTACAACGATTTAGTGGTGCACTAATAATGTAAGTTTGAATGAAAAATATCTCACTGCCTAACTTTTTTTAGTGGAAAGCGCCACCGATGTGTATAGGAAATTAATTATCACTTATGAAGACTTAGGAGTGAATGCATAAGTTACGTGGTTTTTCAGGGCCACCTAACTAAAAATTAGTTTTTCTCGGAAACCAGTTTACATAAAACAATCGTTCAAAAGCCGAATTTGTATGATTTTTTCCGCTCTTTGTTATGGTGTAAACAAAAATTTTGAATTTTGGGAAATTATTCCAAAAAGCTCGTTTTTTGAGCTTCCAGACGTCGGCCGTGTCTAAAAAATATTAGCGGGTAAAAAACTATTAATTTTTTTCCAGATTATCTTAGTTTACATCTTTAGGGTAAATTTTTAAAAAAAAATTACTACGGTTACTGCTATGCCTTTGGTCAATAATCACTTTTAAAGATTTTTTGTTTATCGATTAAAAAATGTCTCAAAATTTAAGCCTAACAAAGCATTACATAGAAACATGAAGTGATTATTAACCAAATTTATTTTTCCTGTAATCTCCTGACTTTTCTGAACATTTTGCTGAAAAAATTATTGCTTTATGTTAAATATTACAGAAGTTATGGATTTTTTAATATAATAACGTCACCGAAAGTGATAGCCACGGAAACACCATTTTAAGTATTTTAACCGTATTTTGCTAAATTTCAAAAATTCATAACTTGAAAACTATTAGAGATAACTTTTTTAAATTTTGTACAAATGATTAGGATTGTTAAATAAACAAATAGAAAAATTTTCAGCTAAATTTGAGGTCATGGGTGACATGACCTGGATGAAGTGGCGTGAAATGACCCTTTTATTAAACAAATTTCAGCTTTTTAATATATTTTCGCCTTAAAATATTTTCAAAACTGTATGATAGAATATGTCAAAATTTAAAATTATTGGTTTTGTCAAAAAAAAAAAAAAATTGAATGTGCAAATTTATTTACGAGTAAAATGCTGTACTTATACATTATAACAGTATTGTCATTTGGATAGAAAATTACATAAAAATATTGTTGTTTGAATATGGTTTAACGTAATTTTTATACGATTGTAGCAAACTCTTATTAATTTTAGTAAGGTGTAAACATAATCTAAATTCTGACCATATCACATAAACAAATTTTCTTGGTAATTTTCCTATAAAAAAATGGAATAGATAGATTATAAAAATTTATTCAACTGAGAGAAATAGAATATAGCTGAATCGTTAAATTGGATTAAAAAAATCATGACACGCCACTTATAAACCCTTTTTTTCGAATGTAGCATCGCAAAAAATGAGACAGAAAAAAAAAGACTGTGAATGCGAGTGTAATGAAAAATGATTTCTTCCAACATATTTTCTAATTTTTCTCAAAAAGTAATTAACTTAGAGCAATGGTGTAAAAAATTTCTTTACGCATATTGCCTTTTACTTTGGCTTGATGTAAAAAAATTTTGAAAAATTGCTTAATTCTGGCAAAAAACTCATTTTGTTAACAAAAAACGCCCGAAAAACCTACTTCTGGGCATCCGACGTGTCTGGCTAACGAAGTCATCCAACGATTTGGGAAATCGAATTCGCACACAAAATTTCATAAGCATTAAACGTTTCGTTCGAGAGCTATCGCACGTATATATTATATATATACTTTTAATTTTAATTTTGTATCGTATCTCGAAAACCACAAGAGCTATAAAGCTCCGAAGTATATCAATCAATGTCCCCCGCCAGTGGCTACAACTTTTATTTGAACAATTTTTTGATTATATATATATATATATATATATATATATATATATATATATATATATATATATATATATATATATATATATATACAGGGTGTAAAGTAAATAAGTTTCATAATTTGCAGGAGAGAAAGGTCTCAGTCTACTAATTAAGTATTGCTAATTAAATTTTACCGATCAAGTTTCATTTCAGAAATTTTCGGTTGTCAAAAA
Organism: Brachynemurus nebulosus; assembly: GCA_035578155.1. NCBI lineage: Eukaryota > Metazoa > Arthropoda > Insecta > Neuroptera > Myrmeleontidae > Brachynemurus > Brachynemurus nebulosus. The sequence goes on from JAPWDM010000028.1 coordinate 4,625,657, forward strand.
CGTGTTAAAAAATGGCCCCTAGAAAAAAAAACTTAATCAGGCTCTGATTACTTATCATTTTTTTCCTTTGCTTTTTTGAATGTAAATTTTTTTGTCAACAAAATATTTTTACCTGCTTGTTTACGGAATCTTTTGAAAATAGTTATACAGTAGTGTCCATAAAAATTTAAACATAATTTTTAATGAGACAATTTACGTCACATATCAAATAGATCGATTTCGTCAAATCTCATTAAATTATTTGGAAATTTAACAAAGTTCACTAGATATTTATTTTCTCCAATACCAATAATACGAGCCCTTACCGAAAAAAAAATTGACCACCCCAATTTTGAGAAAAACGATTTCAAAGTTTTGTAATTTTAACACGGATTCTTATGGGAAAATTCTATTTTTTTAGAATAAAATGAAAACGTGTCAAAGGAATTTGATAAAAATTGAATGTTATTTAATACAAAGTTACAAACCATATTTAATAAGAAATAAAAATTATTGACCACGCCGATTTTGAAATATAATTTAAAAACATTATTTTACTACGTTTTTACAACGTTTCTTCAACAATTCTTTTAAATTGCTACAACATAAGCGCGCGGAAATACAAAAAAAAAAGTGGTATACAAATATAATAACTGAAGAATATCAATACATTATTTAATTTTTGATAAAGTTTTTTTGCTGAGATAAACTTTTGTACCTGACTATCTCAGAGCAAGTACGTCAAGTTGAAGTATTTACGAATTATGACACAACAATTAAATTTTAAAACATTTCTAAAATATACAATTGGTTTGTTATTCACGCACATACACACACTTTTAATTTTAATACTTTGATTTAAAGAAATTATAAATCGCTAATTTATTTTCACACAGTTATGCAACAGTTTAAAACAGCTTAGACCAGTACCTGTATTGTTAAAAAAATAAGGAAGAATGTACTGTTTTATTATTGATAAAATGATAATAAAATAATACGAATACGGAATACCAATCGGCAATCATACACATACAACTAAAAATACATATTCATACTTATGTTTATGTATAAAATAAATAGGTTACTAGTGTTTCCAAAACACATAAATATATCCAGTTTGACAGGTCACAAATTATGATATTATGTTTATGGCTTTTTAAAAAATAATTTTCAAAGATTAGGGTTCCGAAGAAATTTTGCAAATATAATACATGCTACAGATAGATATCTCAATTAACCGTCAGTAAAACAATTTCTTTCTTAATTTCTTATGGTACCTATCTTCCGTATTTAAAATTGGGCATAAACAATTTTAGTACACTCAGTAAGTGAAATTTTACGTCAAAGTATATTCTGATATTATGTAGATAACATTTCCAAAAATTAAAATCAAAATTATTAAGAGAAATGCTGAAAAATTTTTTTCGTAAATTCCTTCAAAAATAATTATATGTATACTGTTTGCAGCATATCATTAGAAAAATCTTTTAAAATCAAGTTAAGGTTCTTTTAACAACTTTTTATACCTCGTTTCAGAAATATTGTATTTCAAAGTCCATGTGGTTTGTAAGGAATCCAATTACCACTTAATTGACCCTTAAGTAACACAAGTACAAATATATTTATTTATTTTCACAGTAAACCGTAAAAAAATATGCGATGCGATGTATTTTATCCCCAAAAATACAAAAACGCAAATAACTCAGCAACTCGGCTTAATGTGTGTTAAATACGCACTTGGCCAACTCCTTGATTATCTATGGTTGATGTGATGATATCATGATGGTCTGTGAATCCCCAAGTACATATGTATGTCTGCAATTGTTTATTTAAAAAAAAAAATGTTTTGACGATTTTGACACACTGGGAACCACAGAGGCTGTGAACTGAAAAGGAATATTTATCAATTTGAATGAATCAATAGATAAGGTAAATGACCCAAAATCAGACAGTGTCTTAAAATCAAACTTTTATATTATTTTAAAGAATTTAAAAAAATTCTGCTTTTAAAACGTTCGTTTTGTATATCAGAGATATATCTATGATCATTAGGTAATACTACCTTTTGTATATTTCGATTTATTTTTAACAAATATTGTACTAAAATTAATGATCAATTAGTTATTTTGCGAAATATACAACAAAACAGTACTGATTTTTATATTAGCAGAAATTGGAAAAGTACATTATTAACTAATATGTACGTGTAATAAATAAAGCAATTTTTCAATAAATTATACTTAACCCTTAACCGGTAAGGTGAATTTTTATAATAATCACGGTAAAGTGATGTCTGAGAGACATCAACAGATTAACATACCGCGGGCTGGTAACATAGATAGCCAAAAACTGGAGACCACTCCCCTTACGCCAGCAGGGTAAAATTTGCCCTAAATCATAAAAGAATACACAAACGTTCAGTTAACAAAAAAGAATATTTTTGTATACGACTCACAGACATCACCTTACCGGTTAAAGGTTAAATGCATCTTTATCAATTTTTTTTTCTTTTATATCGTCGAACCTCGGCTTTCTTCGACGATATAATAATTTCGTTGTGTGACCAAATGATTATTAACATTGTTATTATTAATGTGTCGATAACTTCATTTACGTTTCTATGAAAATTTATTCTCACTTTGCTGGAGCTATTTTTAAAACATAAAAAAAAACTATTAATGAAATTTTTTAACCAAAACAGATAGTTTGACATTCAAATAGTCGTACTATTATTAAATTTAAGGCTAACTTAACAACCAGAGGCAAGAAAACACACAAATAACATTAAAAAATTTCCCACGTCCCTGTGTACAAATATATGTATTATACTGATGTTGAAAGCGTAGTTTACACGATACAATAATTTTTTCTTACTGTCTCATAATTAGAAGATATCTTTAAATTTGATACTGAACAATATTATTTTCCTATAATAGCTTTGAGGACATTTAATAGCAAATTAAATATATTTTTTTATTCATTTTGCATGTTCAAAAGCTAATTTATTGGAATTTATAACTTAGTAAGTTGTAATTGACTATTAAGTGGTGTCAAGTTTATACATGTAAACTCAACTATACATATTTTGTTTTCAGAATAGCTAGTGTCATCTCTGTTCGAATTTATAAACTATAATACAGGCCATTTCAAAAGATTAACATAATTTTTTGTATTTTTTCAAATAAATTTATATTTTACAGTTAATTACGGGTAAATTGACTATTCATTTATGTGTCAGAATGTATTATAAAAGAGAAACAAATTAAGTTTAGAGAAAAGAGAAATAAATTAAGAATAAAAATAATTTTATTCGGATATTAAACTGACAGATCTGTATCATAGAGATTTAATTTGTTCATATTTTCTCTATTTTATTTTTATTTTACAAGTTTTGGTTAAAAAACCACGTATGATTTAAATATACATATTCGAATTCTACTTTTGTAAACAGTTTGTTTTAAAAAAATTTATCACAGGCTTGAAATTGTTTTTTAATTACTGACTATAAAAACGTGGTAAGTAAAATGATATATTTTACACATATTATTATTTTTTCATTTATTTTGTACTAGGTATAACTTTAGAAATAAAAATGTCATCTATATCTCCGGGTTAATTCTGTGAGCAGAATCTATTTCATCTGATTGGTCAACATCAGAAGACGAGGTAAAAAACATTTGCATTCCTCAGGCACAAAGAATTTTTAGGCGAACTGAAAATCCAATAAATGTATTCGACGAAGTTGAATTTAAAATGCGTTTTCGTTTGACAAAAGCTGTTCGCTTCACAAAAATTCAGTTATCAGGTGACTAAAATGCAGAAACATTTAGAAATACAAAATGTTATTTTTCAATAAATGTTTAGGTTGTGTGCGGTACACAATTAAAAATTATGAACGTGGTTGCACGCTGGTCAGGTTCCACTCACGACAGCCACATTTTTGATGCATCGTTAATTAAAGCCCAGTTCGAAAATAATGAATTTAATAATAAATATCTGTTAGGAAATAGTGCATACGCTTACAGACGATATTTATTGGCCCCGCTTTTACGCCCAAGGGAGCTACCAGTTAGCTGTTGTGCAAGACATTTCCATCCCCATGTCGCAGATGTCGGTAAGCCGAAGTATAGACAGAGTTACGAGGGCAATCAATGATGTAATATGTCCGCGGAAAATTCACTTTTCTTTAGCGCCAAGGGAAATTGCAAATGCTAAGGCAAGGTATGTATAATTTAAAGAATTTACCACTCGGTTATAAGGTTTTTGATTTGTTTGAATTGATAAATATTTGTATTTTTGTAGATTTTATGAAAAATACGGATTTCCCAGGGTAATTGCTGTAATTGATGGTACACACGTCGCTATTAATGCACCACCAGCGAATCATACTGTATTCCCGGAGCATATTATATTAGGGTGTGCCAAAAAAAATTTTTGTTTTTTTCTCGCTCTCCGCTCAAAATATCGTAGGATATGTCTAAACAAACATCCTCACCAAAGGGCAGCTCAAAATTCCAATTTTTAGAGGTGCATCATCGAACCTAAAGTTTTCCCATTTAAGTAACACAGGAAAAACGATTTTTTATATTATTTACTCCTGCAAACTATGAAGAAATTATTTTTCCATAAAATGAATCAAAGCATCTTATTAAGCATTAAATTTTGGACAAAAAATTTCATTGAGTCAAATTTCTATCACCAATATTTCACTTTCTACAGAGCCTTAAAATTTAAATTTCTTGAAATTTTACTTTTTTTACATTTTTAAGCTAAACTATTAAAGATAGGACAAAAAGTTAAATGACAGTTTTGTAGTCCAACTGACGCTTTACAAAAAAGTTCCTTACAAATTTTTCGTATTACAAATAGTTACAAAGTTACAGACCCTCAAAATTTATTTTACTTATTTTTCTCCAGAATGGAAATTCAGCTATTACAGCTGGTGTCATGAAAAATCTGAACCTAAGATTATGACAGAAATTTGTTTTGAGACTTCGAGAAACCAAAAATGACCTTCATTAAAATTTCTTTTCGATGGTGTAAAAAAAAATTGAAAAATTTTTGAAATTTGGCCAATTTTTGCAAAAAAGCATTAAAAATGGCGAAAATGGCCAAAATTTTGGCTTCCAAAAATCGGACATATATATTCAAATTTTAATGAACGTCATTTTTGGTTTCTCGAGGTCTCAAATAAGTTTTTCATTCTTACTCGCTCCAACATATTTTTAACGAAAATGTTATTTCACTAGTTTTTTAAAAAAATTTTTCATTATACATTCCAACAAAACCAAAACTAAAAAATTTAAAAAATTTTTGTTATCAAATTCAATATTATTGTTAAAACAATATTAATTATTTAGAAGTATTACATTGTAAATAATTATTTGTATTTGTAGCCACTGAAGAAGGTATAAAATATACCGAAAAATTTTTGGAACAAAATAAAGAAACAATTTATTCTACTGAAGAAAGTCGGAGTATTATTTCTAATCCTTCATCTCCTTGGATAAATTAGTAATAAATTATTTGGGAATTTAGGTTTAAAAAATTTTCAAATAATATTTAAGCAATTTATTGTTTACTAAAATAAACGTTAAAACACATTTTCTTTTTCTCAAAAAATAAATATACATAAACTAGAGAATAAACTGCATACATATTTGAAATTTCAAATTTCATATTACTACATATACATGAATATATACATAGGGTCAATTCATATCGGCGTAAGCCGAAGTCCCTTGCTCTTATTTTTAATCACAATACACTTGTTTTGAAGCGCACTTGGCTTGTTTTGAGATATTTGTATATTCCTATCTCACTTTCCATGTTCTAGACTTTCTAGAGAGAAGCCTCAAGTATTAACGTTCGGTATACATCGTATACTGTATACGATGTATACCGAACGTTAATACTTGACCCTTCTCTCTAAAACATGGAAAGTGAGACAGGAATATACAAATATCTCAAAAGCAAGCTAAGTGCGCTTCAAAACAAGTGTAATGTGATTAAAAATAAAAGTAAGCGACTTTGGCTTACGCCGATACGAAATGGCCCATTTCAAAGGTTTGCTGTAAAATTCTTTTAATTTTAATAATATATAGGTAACTATACCCGGTTATATACCCAGGTATTTTATATCTATACCCCGTTATATAATACATAATAGTTATTATTTAAGAATATTTTTGTTTAAATTCTTTTTCCTTATCTTTTATTAGTAAGAGATATAAAATTTATTATAGGGATTCTATATAAATGTAGAGTCCCTATAATAAAAATAGAGTCGTGACATGTCAGCCATTTTCTATCCAAAACAGCGGGAAGCTTCAAAATTAATTATCACATATTTGAGTAAATGTTTTTGAATACATAATTATTGTTAATAAGTTATGAATTTATGAACAATTAAAAAATTTTGATTTAATTATTCTTTCTAGGTTAAACTAAATGATTTTTGTCAATATTTAATTTATTTACAATCTATTTTACGCAAACTTGGGACAGAAAATACCGGAACCAATCAGCGTTCCGCACACATGTCACGACTCTAATGCTCTAATGTAGAGTGCCTATAATAAATAGAGTGGTGACATGTGTGCTGAACGCTGATTGATTCCGGCATATTCTATCCAAAGTTTGCGTAAAATACATTGGAAATAAATTAAATGTTAACAAAAACCATTTAGTTTAATTTAGAAAGAATAATTAAATTAAAAATTTTTAATTGTTCATTAATTCATAACTTATTATGGTTTATTTCACTTAAATTTAACCATGTTTCATCACCTTGAATTTAAATAATTTCCGTTTTCTTGGCTTTATCTCTTTCATTATTGCATTTACGTAAATTTTAGATTTGCAGTTTGTTTTTAGAAAAGAATAGAAGATTGATTTGCTTTGAATATAAGAATTATTTAATTTTTTAACGATAACTCATGATCAGTTGTATTTGAAATGAGGTATAACAATAATTATGTACTCAAAAATATTCACTCAAACATGTGATAATTAATTTTGAAGCTTCCCGCTCTGTTTTGGATAGAACATGGACGACATGTCACGACTCTATTTATTATAGGGACTCTACTCTAATTTAGAGTCCCTATAATAAATAGAGTCGTGACATGTCTGCTGAACGCTGATTGGTTCCGGCATTTTGTATCCAAAGTTTTCGTAAAATATATTGGAAATAAATTAAATGTTAACAAAAACCATTTAGTTTAACATAGAAAGAATAATTAAATTAAAAATTTTTAATTGTTCGTTAATTCATAATTTATTATCAATAATTATATACTCAAAAATATTCACCCAAATATGTGATAATTAATTTTGAAGCTTCCCGCTCTGTTTTGGATACAAAATGGATGACATGTCACGACTCTATTTATTATAGGGACTTTACTCTAATTTAGAGTCCCTATAATAAATAGAGTCGTGACATGTCTGCTGAACGCTGATTGGTTCCGGCATTTTGTATCCAAAGTTTTCGTAAAATATATTGGAAATAAATTAAATGTTAACAAAAACCATTTATTTTAACGTAGAAAGAATAATTAAATTAAAAATTTTGAATTGTTCATTAATTCATAATTTATTATCAATAATTATATACTCAAAAATATTCACCCAAATATGTGATAATTAATTTTGAAGCTTCCCGCTCTGTTTTGGATACAAAATGGATGACATGTCACGACTCTATTTATTATAGGGACTCTAAATTAATTTAGAGTCCCTATAATAAATAGAGTCGTGACATGTCATCCATTTTGTATCCAAAACAGAGCGGGAAGCTTCAAAATTAATTATCACATGTTTGAGTAAATATTTTTGAGTACATAATTATTGTCAATAAGTTATGAATTAATGAACAATTAAAAATTTTTAATTTAATTATTCTTTCTAAGTCAAACTAAATGGTTTTTTGTTAACATTTAATTTATTTCCAATGTATTTCACGAAAACTTTGGATAGAAAATGCCGGAACCAATCAGCGTTCAGCACACATGTCACGACTCTATTTATTATAGGGACTCTACTCTAATTTAGATTGTACTGCCATCTAGTATATAATAGCAAAATAACACTCAGTCGGTAATTCTATCTTTTATTTGTAATAACTAATAGGTAATAACGGTACCGCAACTAAATAACTGTGGATAAATAACCGCAACCAAATAACCGTGTACAAAATAACTGAATGACAAGATAAACTTAGACAAAATAACTGTGGACAAAATAACCGAACGACAAAATAACTGTACGACAAAATAACCGAACAATCAAATAAACATCGTTAATTATTCTTTTGAGTTAGGGTACATGCGGCTGTGATATGATTAAGATTTTTCTTGCTCCCAATATATAAAAGATGGCTAAATTGCAATAGACCTTAGATGTTGGTATTTAAACTATTGCATTTAAAACGAACGTTAATGGGTGAAAACTATTGTATTTAAAAAGCTAGGCTTGGGAAACATTAATTTGAAAAATCAAATAGTAGATGATATAATACCCCTGTCGCAGCATCCTGCATAACATAGCGAATTTCCGTTTATAGAAATTCGTTTTTCTCGGAAACTAATTGACATAGAACAATAGTTTAAAGAGCTTTTTTATGTTATTTTTTCTCCTCTTTTAAATGGTGTAAAGAAATTTAGCAAAAATTTTTGAATACGTGGAAATTTTGGCAAAAAACTAATTTTTTACAAGAACAAAAACCATGTTCCTGGCATCCGACGTGTCTGGCTGAGGAACTCATTCAAGGGTTTGGGACTTTCAATGTTTTCAACAAATTTCGTAAATATTAGATACTTCGTTCGAGAGTTATCGCGCGGACACATATATACATATCGCTCGTTTTCTGTCCCAATCTCTCCAAGCTTTGGACACACAACATAAACGTATTTAAACCTGTGTTTTCATCACAATGAACTTAAGATTTATGCTAATTACACCTTTTGATGTTGGCTACCTATATATTATATAAATATATACAGATAAGTATATATTATATATATATATATATATATATATATATATATATATATATATATATATATATATATATATATATATATATATATATATATATATTAATCTCATGTCTCATGTCACATATCACAATGTTTGGCTAGGATAAACTCTGAAACTACTGAACCGATTTTGATGTGAGACGATATTACTTAGTGCGTGTCAAACACGCACTTGACGAATTTTTTTTTATTTGAGCTAAAGCGTTTATAGTCAAAATTATGGACACTGTTGAATTTAAAAACACGAAAATAAGTTCACAAAGGTATTGAATTTAGAGCTAAGTCTTATGGTAGATGTCGAAATTATGTGTCATTTCAGTAGTACAAAAATTCTTATTTTTGTATTTTATCTTTCTATTTTTCTTAAGTGATAATTTATCTAAAGTAAAAATTTTGGTCTGGTTGTTGACAAAAGACTTTGAGCCTTTTAAATTATTCTAGGAAAATATTTTTTCCTAGAAACGAATTTTAAATTATTCTAGGAAAATATGTTTAGTTCTTCCTTAAAGTGTCGGAATTTGGGACATTTACCTTACTGTATATTTGCTTACATACATAATTATGTATGTTTATAGTATCTTATTTATTATTATTATTGGTACTCTTATTTTGATGTGTGTCGCAGGTACATAAATTATTATTTAAATGTGTTTTGTTTCAGCTTGTTGGTATAATAGAACAAATTTGGTAAAATAATTTTACAATAATGATAATTAATGCCGAAGTTTGGAATTCTCTGTTACAGTTTTCCGCTAAAGTTACTCACTTATGAATAAAAATTCACTTTTTAATCTGTGTTGTGTACCAACAATATTAATAACAATGTTTTATGACAGTTAAAGGAAAGTTTTTATTTTAGTTTGTTTAAAAATTCAAGTGTAATTTTTAATTAAATTAATACTTGTAATTAAGGTAATGCAACTAAATATTTGTAATTAAAGAAATGCAACAATACCACAGTTACGGTTCTTGCAATATTCATAACGTGCTGTGAAATAAAATCCCACAAAAATATTTCAAACATATTTTAACCAAAATTTATGAAAAACAGTGTTCGGTTTTTTTTTTACTTTACAGTACCTAATCAATTCAAAAGTCGGCAGATGTTTACATATTGTCGTAAAATAAAAAAAAAAAATTATTTTTATTTTTAAAAAATTTTTATTATACAGGGTGCGAATAATTTTAGTTTGGTCAGAGGCGTATTCAGAGAAATTCATATTAAACGATGAGCTGGCTGGGATGCGATTTTCTCAGATAGCGAATTCCGAAAAAATTTTTATGTCTTCGGCAATTTTACACCGAGATAAACCATCTCTCAAAAGGATGAAACTTATTTACTTTACACCCTGTATATATATATATATATATATAATCAAAAAATTGTTCAAATAAAAGTTGTAGCCACTGGCGGGGGACATTGATTGATATACTTCGGAGCTTTATAGCTCTTGTGGTTTTCGAGATACGATACAAACTTATCTTTTTTTAAATGGAATAGTATACTTATTTGCTGATAAAAATTATTCAGTAAAGCAACGGAAACAAAAAATAAAAAAATAAAAATTTTTATCTTTTTATAGTTTTTTTTTTCAAATTTTACAACTTTCGTGCTTAAAAGTGATTTATTTAAGTGAATTTTGGTGAGTTTAAGAGCGTCTAGTTCAAACAAGCCTCATAATTACGGAAAATAGCTAAGCGGTAATTGTATTTATGCTACATAGATGGCTATCTAGTTAACAACTCGTAAAACTCGTGTTTCCAGTTAGGTAAACCAGAAATTTTTAACTGATTTGAATGACATAATCTGACATGCGAAAGATATTTCTATATTTTGCATATCTACTTTCGAAAAATAATTATTACCTTGGTTTGCGTAATTTTAATTTTAGGTTCGTTATTTAAAAATATTAATGATTTTTAATTTTAAAAATATTATTTTTTAGGCTAGTGTAATATGAATTATTGTCAGGTTATGCAGATACAAAAGTACTTCGGTGTTCGCAATTTTAAGCAAGGTATTCAAATAGTATACTATCCGTACTATATGTTGATTCATCGTTGAGTTACGACAATCTGTTCGTTCTGGTGTTTTTTTGTAAACAAATTAAATTATTGTTTTTAATTTGCAGTATTGTGGTAATTATTTATAAATAAATATATACATAATAAACTTTCGTGATGGTTATGTGCGCTGTGTTTGGTTGCAATAGACAAGCTGCGTACTTTTAAAATTCGACTGTTGTGCCGCCTATCGTGAAAATAAGCCAACCCTGGCGTTCGCTTTACATTAAATATACATGTAAATTTTGTAAAAAAAATATCTTATTAAATGAATAAAAATGATAATTATTGTATATTTTGGTTTTCAGTTCATTAAAATAAATTTTTTGTACTCTAAATCAATACCCAAATGTCAAATTTACGACTTATTTTTAAATAATTTAGTTTTTCTACTCCTGTTGAAGAACACACTCATTATATATCTGTTGAGAAAGTTAGGCATTATTCAAAGGTGTGGAGGAATATTCATTACTCAATACCCTCTTGACCAATGAAATCACAGTATTAATCATTATTCCATGAATTTGCGATTGTTTTGTGTATATATGTATGTATCAAATTTTAATTTAATATATGTCGCCTAGTAACGTTCAAGTAAATAAAGTAGTTTATGTTTTGTTTCGATCGTTTGATCCATAATATTATACAAACTTTTAATGAAATTAGAAATGATTAAAAATTTGATTTAAAATTTATATTCAATTTTATTTAAATCAAAAAGGAAAAAAAGTCGTAGAAAAAATATCGTACTCTACTCGCTTGCAATGGCTATTACTCACTCAGATGCACACTCGCCTCGCAAGCTCGGCTCGTGTCGCAATTTCATCTTCGTGAGTAATAGCTATCATTACTAGCTCGTTGAATAATGTACTATAAATAGAACCCTTTTGACAGATAAACTTAAAAAATTATCAGTCATCTAATTATTTTGATTTTAAAATATAAATCAAATTTCTTTATTATTGACAAAAATTAAAGATTTGTATAATTATTTCATTCATGGTACGTATTTTAAAATTTGTACGCAATTTTTTAGTAATTTATTATAATAATAAACAGCACTGAAGTTCGCTAAATATATGTGTATATAATATGAAATATCTACGTAAAGTAAAATACAGTAGTAAAGTAAAATTTATAATGATCATGCTACAATCAAACGATTTTAAGAGGATGAGTATTGCCACAAACTGTGAGTATTAACAATCACTTTTTTATTACAGCTGATGTAAATAAATAGCTACTGTAGAAAAAAATCCTTCTAAATGAAAATATCAAACTGAAGGAATTCATTCTCATCCGTAGATTAAAATAATATAAACTGAAAAAGAATGTTTTCAGTAAAATAAAAATCTTGAATTTATTCATTTAAATTGTCATTGAGGATTTTTTATTATATTTTTCCCCTGTTAAATCCATTTTGATAAACTTTTTACATTAGTATTTTTAAATGTCAAACGCCAGTTTTGACAAAAATGCCACTAGAGCGCACTACTTGAGCTACGCAGCTTGTCTATAGCAATAATAACAAAATACCCCTGTCGCAGCATCCTGCATAACATAGCGAATTTCCATTTACAAAAGTACGTTTTTCTCGGAAACTAGTTGATATAGAGTAATTGTAAATAAAAAAACCTTTTTATGTGATTTTTCCGCCTCATTCCGCCAAATTTTTTTCACGAAAAATGTCCAAAACCCCGTAAACGTTTTCACGAAATTTCTTAAAAATAAGATGTTTCGTTCTTGAGTTATCGTGCGGACACATTTATATATACAGTGTAAACTCCATACAACGAAATTGAAGGGACCGGGTATTTTATTACGTTATAAAGAGTTTTCGTTATATGGGGAGTAAAAGAAAACAATATAATTTTACGAATACAACTTACGAATTTAGTAAGTGATTTTAATTTTGACTGAATTAAATGACACTTTTTCGTCAATGCACAAACTCTTTCTTTTACTCGCCATATTTACAGTTAAAAAGTTTGAAAGCAACTAAGAATACGATAACGTAAAGACAGCAATAAGACAAGTACGGAAGTACAGTAAGCACAGTACAACAAACAAATAAACGGATTTCTAAGAATCCCTTTGTGCGTACGAAATATTTACGACTCTGTATCACTATTGTGTTTGAAAGTCAGTGAAATAAAAATTTTTTTGGGTTTAAATAATGACGTATTTTTCGCTATTGAGAGTTGCTGTTACGTTATAAAGAGTGTTTCAATATACGGATGATAATGTAAACCAAACAAACCTTAGCAATTTCTACGTTTTAAGGAGTTTTTCGTTAAATAGAAGTTCGCTATATAGAGTTTACACTGTATGTTTACTAAGTGTCCGCACGAAAACTCAAGAACGAAACATCTTATTTTTAAGAAATTTCGTGAAAACGTTTACGGGGTTTTGGACATTTTTAGTAAAAAAAATTTGGCGGAATGAGGCTGAAAAATCACATAAAGAAGGTTTTTTTTTTATTTACAATTACTCTATATCAACTAGTTTCCGAGAAAAACGTACTTTTGTAAATGGAAATTCGCTATGTTATGCAGGATGCTGCGACAGGGGTATTTGAATTTACAGCAGATGACACAAATATTTATTATGTAAAAGTGAATTGCTTGGAAATTGCGACATTCATTTCTTTATTTTACTGCACTATTGTTGTTAAAGCGATAGTAACAGTAGTAGTTATAATATTAAATTAGTATTATTAGTTTATTCAAAGCACTGTTGTGACATAACCTTTTCCTTATAGGAATCCAATGTTAAAAATTAACATGTAAATCGTATGTATACATCCAAATGGGACACCTAGTATATTATGTATACGGGTATAATATACGATATATATGCAATACATACATATTGTATCGAATATGTGCTTAGATTGTGAATAACTTCACACTTTTTACGAGAAAACTATCACAGTCTAAACAACATAGTTTTTCTCGGAAACTAGTTGACATAGAAAAATAGTTTAAGGACCTTTTTTATGTAATTTTTTCTCCTCTTTTAAATGGTGTAAAAAAATTTCAAAAAAATTTTTGTATAAGTGGAAATTTTGGCAAAAAACTAAGTTTTTGCAAGAACAAACACCATGTTCCTGGCATCCGACGTGTCTGGCTAACGAACTTGTCCAACGGTTTGGGATTTCCAACATTTTCACCAAATTTCGTAAACCTAGGACATTTCGTTTGAGAGTTATCGTGCGGACACACACACACACACACATATATATATATATATATATATATATATATATATATATATATATATATATATATATATATATATATGTATATATAAATTTTGGTGAATATTATTTTCGGTTTCTAGGGACCTCAAAACAAATTTCTGCCATGGTCCCGGGTTCAAGTCGCGTCATGACAGTGGCTGTAATAGCTGAATTTCATTCTGGAAATTCGCTAAAACTTAAAATTAATAATATGATTAATAATAATGTAACCTATTTTCAGTTCTTAAAAAATGATTCTTTGTGTAAAGAATGGGTTGCTAAATGTTCCCGGTCGGATAAATTTGTAATAAAAAATGCAAAAATTTGTAGTAAACATTTCAAGGATGACGATTTTGAAAGAAAAAAGCATGAACTGCTAAATTTAATTTCAATCGTTAAATTTATTTGGAAAGAAAAATGAAATTCCTGACAACCGTAAAATTAGAATGGCTAGCCGCAAAAATAAATTGATGGTTGCAAAATTATTGTAAGTTGTATTCTCGTATTAAATTTATCATGTATCTTTTTTAAAAATACCACTTTCAGGTCATCACATGAAATCATTCCAGCTGAATCGGCAACAGATTTGCTATCTTCGAATATTCCAAACAACCTAAGGTATGCAATAAAAAAAAATTTAAATTAAATTTCAATTAACGGAATACCTTCTTTTTAGTGAAGGAACAGATCAAGAAAAAATTAATTTAACTGACGAAAATAAAAGGTTAAGACTGGAAATCGAAAATTTGCGTAAGGAAAATGATAAAAATAGAAACTGATAAGCATTGTGATAAAATTAAAAAAATGGAAACAACAGAAATATCACATAAGGCATTCGAAAAATCTGTGGAAAAAAATTTTCACTCCAGCTCAAATTCGAAAAATAAAAGGTATCTCTGGGAAAACTGTTCACTGGAAAGTTCATGACATTGCTCATGCAATAGCTTCGCATGCTGCTGGTCCCAGAGCATACAGATGGATGCAAAAGAATCATCACCCACTTCCACGAGAGTCTACGCTTCGTAGATGGGCAAATAAAATTGATATTTCTCCAGAAATTTTAATTTTGTGTTTAAACTGATGGAATCACATTCTCTACCGGAAATTGACAAAGTTTGCGTTGTTATGGCCGATGAAATGAAAGTTAAAAAGTCGTATGAATGTGACCGAAACAGTGATACCCTTTTAAAGCCTGCCAATTACGTCCAAGTAATAATGGCGCGTGGTATATTTTCCGATTAGAAACAGCCATTGTTTTACGATTTTGATCGTAAATTAAACAAAGCACTTTTATTTGGAATAATTAAAAAGCTGAAAAATATTGGATTTAACGTTGTGGCAATAACAAATGATTTAGGAGGCGGAAACAGAGGATTCTGGAAATCACTTGGGATAACCGAAGAAGCTCCATTCTTTTCACATCCCACTAAAATGAATGAAAAGTAAGTGAATCGTGTATAATAATATAATTTAAAATTGTCTTGACTTTATTTTTTTAGGGTTTATGCATTTGCAGACGTGCCACACTTAATAAAATTAATCCGAAACCATTTCTTGGATTCAGAATTTTATATTAATGGTAAACTAGTAACTAAGAGACTTCTGTTTGAACTTTTGAAAAATAAAAATAATGATTTAAATAAGGTAAGTGGCCCAGTTTCTGACCTTATAAGAGTGACGGCTGAGGTTAAACGACAGTAATAAATATAAGTTTCAACTTAAGAGACAATTAATAATTTTATCAACTAGTTTATGACTTTCAAAATAAAGTCATATACGTAAAATAATTATTTGAATTGAATTAATAATAACTAAAATAAATATAATTGAATTAATAATAACTAAAATAATAAAAATAACTAAAACTGTTATAATAATTTAAATACTAACGAAATTGACATTATTTTAACAATAATTGTATCACTCCAAAATGTACTTTCAAGACAATATAATTTTTGTTGATAAAAATGAATGTTTAATGTTAACTTGTCACTACGTTATGAAAAATAACAAAAACTAATCGAAGATAACTATAAATAACAAAATAACTAACAAAAATTAATTTAAAATAACTATTTTTACATTTTATTCACATGTCAAAAACAGGTAACCTCGCTTGTTTTAGGTTAGAATTTTAGGGTGAAAAACTGGGTCATATCATATCTGGGTCTATTTTTAATTAAATTTTCATACTTACATGGTGAATATTGCACAGATCAAAATGAGGTATCTTCTAAACTAAACCATTTAGAAAATAACGAAAAAATTGGTTTTACACACATTTTAAACTTAAATTTTTTTTTTATTTAGTTAATATATTCTATACTTTTTCAATTGCTATTCATTAGGCACAGAATAAATTACTTTAAATTAAGAATTTATTTTTCGTATTTAAAATATAATTTTTTATTAATTTATAAAAAAGTTTCACGAAGAATTTTTTCAACCTTCTCCCAAATTGCGTGGACTAGCTTTATAGAAGGATGGACATAATGAAACCAATATCTTCTATTTCATAGCTTTTCTTTATTAAAATTGCCAAAATATTTTCGATATGTTTAATATCATCTTCAGTGGCAGACTTCTGCCACTGAAGATGATATTAAACATATCGAAAATATTTTGGCAATTTTAATAAAGAAAAGCTATGAAATAGAAGATATTGGTTTCATTATGTCCATCCTTCTATAAAGCTAGTCCACGCAATTTGGGAGAAGGTTGAAAAAATTCTTCGTGAAATTTATATATCCCAAAAAAATATTGTTGTAATTTATAAAAAAGTTGAAAACGTCAGAAACTGGGCCAGGGTCAATTACCGAGTCTTTTACCTTATAGCCCAGAAAATAACTGACCATCATTTAAATGTTAAAAATGCAGGAAGGCAAAAAGTAAAATTTGCAACACAACTCTTTTCACATACAAATTCAAAAGCTATTTCGCGTATGGGCTCATGGGGGGTGATAAAAAGTAAAGATTGGCAAGACTGTGCAAATTTACTGAAAACTGTAGGTGATTTGTGAATAAAAAATAATTCAAAATTATCATTTTTAAATATTTTAGGTGAATGACTGGTTTGATATTTTTAACAGCAGTCACTGAAAAAGATTCCCGCGATAGAATAAAAGCATACGGTCTTGCTAGAAATATTCAAGACGGTATAATAAATGAAATGAAAAGTATGATTTTGAATCTTAAAGTAAGAAAATCAAAATGTCGTCTTCCTTTTCAAAAAGGAATTTTTATAACCTCTAATGCATTACCATTATTATTCGATGATTTGGTAAAAAAATATAAAACCAAATATCTATTAACCTGCAGATTCAACCAGGATCCGTTGGAAGGACTTTTTGGAATTATAAGAGCAATCGGTGGATTGAACGACCATCCTACGGCTCTTGAATTTAAATATAGGCTAAAAAATTATTTGCTTGGTCGAAACAATTGTCGCAATCAATGAATGTGATACGGGACGCTACTGAAGATAATGTTTTCAAAAATTTACCAAATAATTTTGAATCTATTAACAATTTTGAACGTGAATCTGAGTTATCAATTACTTGATAAATCAGATAAATGGTAGTATGTTGGAACACATTACGGAGAACAACGATGCTGTTGAATGCAATGACGATTTTGAAAATACTCTCTCCGAACTAGAGTATAATGGAATTGAAAATATCACCGGATTCATCGCATATAAACTACGGGACAAAAAAAACCTCGGAGCTCCAACCAGTAAAGAATGTGGTGCTAATTATTCCTGGTCTAATCACTTATCAGAGGGGAGTTTATATAAACCAAGTGACGAATTTTTAAAACAAATTCACAAATTGAAAAACATTTTTTCTGAATATAATGGTCATAATGAATTGAACTGTGGACCAAATTATATAAAAACTTTAATTGAAAGAGCATAATCTGTAAAATGTAGTTTGGATGTAAAGTCATTATATTTTCGAAGCAAAATGTTTTTTAGAATTAGAATTTTAAACCGAAAAATTTAGAAAAAGAAAATTGATTAAAATTGTTAACTAAAGAAACAATTTGCTAAAACTTTTTTTATTTAAAATGACGAGGAAGAAAATGTTTAATAAAATTATTAATAAAATTTTATACAACAAGCATTTTATTTACATATTATTATTATTCCCTGTTTCAAATACAATTGATCATGAGTCAAAGTTAAAAAATTAAATAATTCGTATATTCAAAACAAATCAATTTTCTATTCTTTTTTAAAAACAAACTGCAATAATTATTTTCTAAAAACAAACAACAACAGCAATATGTTTATAACTTATAAAGTTACGTTCAATAAACTTATTAATCTAAATTCTTATTGAACAAAAGTATTTGTGAGTACTGAGTCTGCTTTAAGAAATACATAATTACTTACGATAACACTAGAGCGCATTAAAACACGAGCATGAGCGCCAATTAAACCCTATGACCGCAAAAATAGACATAATACTGTAAAAGTGTAAAAGATTTGAGTTGAATTTTTTTTTTCAAAAACTATGCGGTCACAAACGTTTTTATGAACATATTTGGAATTCGCAAACGATTTCCTATATAGAAAGCCTATATAGTAATTAATTTTTAAAAAGTCCTAGCTAATCGTAAGTTTATAATTAACAAATTAATAACTAACAAACTAATTAATCACAAACAAATTTACAAGTAACATAAACATTCATAAATTATTGATATAGGGAAAACGTTGAAATTTTAACTTTTTGAATTTTGTGTTGGCTAAACGTAAGAGGGTTAATTGGATCATCTGTCAAAAAGGGTACAGCCGGATAAGTATAGGTGAATCGGTCCCGGAAGCGAATTATTTTAATAACTATATATTAACGGTATGGAGAGGGTGTAAGTAATTGATATCTACAATTCTGGTGGTCAAAACTCAGTAGTTATACATAGAGATAACTAAAAAAATTTAAAAAATAAATTTTTTTTTTTTTTGGTAACTACTCAACATAGGAAAATAATTCCAAATTCACATGAAGGCAAACACTCAGGAATATTAGACGTATTTATTATCGTATCAGTTCTCATTATTAAGGATAATAACAAGGAAAATATCCGATCCACTATTATTTTTATAGGGTTCCAATTGAGCAAAATAAAAAAAAATATTTTTCATTTCCAATCTACTGAACCGCCCCTCCAGTGGATCCGATCACGAAATTATACACATCAAACGAAAGTACTTTAAAAATAAAGTGTTGTGTCTAACAAAGTGTTTTTTCCTATCTCCTATAGTTTTTGAGATAATCAAGAATAATCGAAAGAGGTATATTAAGATACAGGCTATCTACCCCTGATAGAAAGTCCTAATAGTAACTGTATTATGGTTTACGTGACACTGCAGGTACTTCATATAGCCCGGGTGCTAGGTGACATTGAGTATGCATGAAAGAGGTATAGAATTTGACTTTTGATTATTGCTAGGGGGTCTTAGGTGAGTATGAAAACCCATGTCGTCGACCTCTAGGATGGTCGACAAATTGGGAGGAGAGGGAAAAGTTACAGAAAAAGTCGATCCGGAGATCGCTTATATCTTGCTTATTATTGATCGTAGAGTGATATTTTTTTTTTAAATTGTTTGCAATGAAATGATCTAAAATTTATGTCATATGAAAATTTTTGATATACCTAACGGTTTTCGTGTAAAAAAGTTAAAATAGAGGGCAACGTTAAAATTTAAGTAATTTTAGTACACAGGACTAGTCAAAAGTATAAAAAAGTAAAAAATCTCAGCGGGAAAGCATTTTTAGGATAAACAATGAGGACAAAAGTTTCACCATTTGTTACGGCACATTCGATGATGACCTTCACCTTGATCTCAAAGTCAAGGTTCAAGGTCAAGCTGTTTTTTCATATGGCAACCCCCACCTTTGTCTCCGGAAATGGAAAATGCGGGAAATTCTGCATGCGAATATGACCTTGATTGTGTTCTCAAGGTCAATAATCAGGGTCAATTCAAGGGCAAATGCTGATTTTTACTGCCCAGGCACTAGCTGACATTAAGTATGCACTGAAAGAGGTATAGAATTTGACTTTTAATTATTATTACGGGGTTTTAGGTGAGTATGAGAACGCATGTCGTTGACCTCTAGGGTGGTCAACAACTTGGTGGGGAAGGGGTAAGTTGCAGAATAAGCAGATCGGAAAATCGCTTATATCTTGCTTATTATTGACCGTAGAGTGATGATTTTTTTTTAATTTGTTTGCAATGAAATGATCTAAAATTTATGTAATATGCAAACTTTTGATATACCTAACAGACTTCATGTAAAAAAATGAAAACAGAAAATAATGGTAAAATTTAAAAATTTGGGTTTGCCCTTGAATTGACCCTGATCACTGACCTTGAGATCACGATCAAGGTCATATTCGGATGCAGAATTTTTCACTTTTTCCATTTCTGGGGTCAAAAGTGGGGGTTACCATATAAAAAAACGGACTTGACCTTGATATGACCTTGAACCTTGACTTTGAGGTCAGGGTGAAGGTCATCATCGGATGCGCCGTAACAAATGGTGAAACTTTTATCCTCATCGTTTATCCCAAAAATGCTTTCCCGCTGAGATTTTTGACTTTTTTATACTTTTGACTAGCCCTGTATACTAAAAATACTTAAATTTTAACGTTGCCTTCTATTTTCATTTTTTTACACGAAAACCGTTAAATATACAAAAAATTTGCATATGACATAAATTTTAGATCATTTCATTGCAAACAAATTAAAAAAAAAATCATCACTCTACGGTCAATAATAAGCAAGTTGCCCAGTTTACAGAGAAATGCCCAAAAACTGATTTAAATAATTATCTAAAAGATTTTTTTTTTGTGTGAATTACATACTTTTTTCACGTAAAGAGCTGTATTTTTTTTTTAAATAACTAATTTATTACTTAAATATGGGCTTTTTAAACACATGTGCATCTGTTAACTGAAATTAAAATAAGGTAGTAAGAAATTACCTTAAGAGAAAGTTTCGGTTTCAGTTTCGACCGAAACTTAGACAACAACCGAATTTCGGTTTCGGTTTCAGTTGAAAAACTAGTTTCGATCGGACACTAATGACATCTGGAATGAAAGGATTATTGTGTAAGATGTCCTCATTTAAAGAGAGAACATATATAATACTAGCTGTTACCCGCGGCTTCGCTCGCAAGGCTTTTGAAATTATGGCATCTAGTTAAAACATATACAGTGTACTTTCATCACGTCGCTATTACGCGTCGAGTAGGTATTATTACTTTTTTCTTTGGAATTTTCCCACAGAAATAAAATATTTTCCCCGGGCAAAATATTGACTATAACATTCCTTTAACAACATGCCAAGTTCAAATGAAATCAATGATTCTTTTTTATAGTGTTTTAAATATATATTTTCCCACGGGAATAAGACTTTCCACGGGAGTTAGATACTTTCCCGGGATAGAAAGTAGTCTGTGTCCTTTATCATCGTCTCTGTAAACAATATGCAAAGTTTGAAATCAATCATGCTTTTTTTTAATAGTCAGTTGTTATTTCATTGTTCCGTTTTAAATACATTTTCTCTCAGGAATGAGATATTTTATCGGGATAAAAAATAACCTATGTTTATCGCTGTATTATCGTCATATTTGTCTATCATCATTTTTTGTTTCATTTAAAATATATTTTTCCACAGAAATGAAATTTCCCACGGGAAATTTCCCGGGGTATAAAGTAGTTTGTGTCCTTTCTCATCCCTTCTGTTAGCAATATACAAAGTTTGAAATCATTTATCCGTTTTTTAATAGTCAGCTGTTATAATTTAATGCATTTTCCTTCGGGAATGAAATATTTTTCCGAAATAAAAAGTAGCCTATAACCGTCTCTGGCCCGCAAGCAACGTCGGTGTAAAGTTTCAAGTTGATTGGTTAAGCTGTTGAGGCGTGAAAGTCAGTCAAACAAACAAACAAACTCACTTTCGCATTTATAATATTAGTAAGGAATAAGGATAAGGATGTTTGCATGCCTAAAAAAAATCGAAAAGTACTGCATCGATTTTGAAATGTTTTCAGTGTTAGAAAGTTAAACAATATTCAAAAGATACAGGGTATGTTATATAAGGTCCGTCAGGGTCCGCGGCCCCAAAACACCAAAAATAAATTACCCAATCAATTTTGAAAATTTTTTCACCGTTAGAAAACCAAACTATTTTAGTTATTTATGTTAAATGAGGTTCTCAAAAACCTGGTGAACCGCCGTAAGTTATATTAATTATATGGAGGTTCGTCAGGGTCCTAAGAACTCAAAAGCGTTAAAAATAAACTACAAAACTGATATTGAAATTTTTTTCATCGTTAGAGAGCTAAACTATTTTAAATGTAGACCTAAAATCGCTAAAAACAAACTACTCAACCGATTTTGAAGTTTTTTCACTGTTAAGGAGCTAAAATATTTTAGATGGATAAGACTATGTTATACGAGATGCGCGAGGGTCCTGTGTTCCCAAAGTGCCAAAAATAGACAAACCGATCGATTTTAATCATTTTTTCATGGATATAGGTTACGTTATATGAGATTCAGGATTTTGCGTATTCAAAAACGCCAAAAATAAACTACCGAATCGATTTTGAAAATTTTTTCAATGTTAACTAAATTATTTTAGATGGACAGTAACTTTGTTTCAGGTCCATCAGGATCCTAAGGTCCCAAAAGTGCCAAAAACAGACTGCCCAACCAATTGTAAAAGTGCTTTCATTATGATAGAGCTAAACTATTTTAGATGGACATAGGCTACTTTATATGAGGTCTGTCAAAGTCCAACGAATCTAAAAGCATCAAAAATAAACTCCCCAACCGATTTTTAATTTCTTTTTACTGTTAGAGAGCTAAAATATTTTAGATAAACACGGGCTATTTTTTATGAAATACGACTGGGCCTTGGTGACCCAAATGTGTCAAAAATTAACTACCCAACCGATTTTGAAAATTTTTCGCCTGTAAATTTTTGGAAATTCGCTTTGTTATGCAGGATGCGGCGACAGGGGTATTTCTTATTTTGGTGATATATTAAAAAAAAAATAATAATATTTTTTTAACTTATACAGCCTTGGCCAAAAGTATTGAGCACCCCCATAAAACACGTGTAACTTTAAAATTAATTTAAAAATGACTAGTCTGTTTAATAATAGAATGAAAGGCAATACTAAGAGTTAATTTTAAACAATTGATAAAGGATTTTAAGGTACCATAAAACACCTGGCCCACAAAATGTGAAATTTGAAGTTTTTTGAAAAATAATGTAACTTATTTGTTAGTCTGTTATTAACTTTCAGGATAACAAGGAGCTGCTGAATGTTGTTTATTCGTGTAGTAGAGACAGTTTGTAATACAAAATGCCGAAACAACCAGAACTTAACACAGAAACACGAATAAAAATTCAGATATTATATGAAGAAGGGAAGACTCAAATATAGACTGCTAAATTAATAAAAGTTTGACGATGCCAGATTAGAACGCCAAACACCCCATTTTAGCAATAACTTTAGGGCTCTGTTAAAATTATAAATATTGGAGATACAGTTTCGGGAGTCGGGACCTATTTTTGTGAAATTTCCTGCTCTTTTCAGATCTTTTTTTTTAATTTCAAAAATCTTTAATAGTTTTTGAAATTTTTTAAAAAAACAAAAACACTTTTTTTTTTCACTCTTTTGTTTATAACAATTGCAATTTTTATGAGCGCATTTTCAACTTTTTCAAAAAGTTTCTAGAGGTCAATACGAATCGAATGACACCAAAATCATAATTTTTGGTGCCCTCTATGAGAATTTCACTAAAATAGCTCTTCTAGACTAGACTATTATACAATAGTTAATAATATCCTTAATAGCGATTTTAAAAAAATTTCATTGTTTATACCTGTTTTTTAATTGTTAATCCGCGCGCTCACAAGTATCCGTCGCCTACCTTTAAAATACCTTTAAGTATTTTTTCAACCGGACCAATTTTTTTTATATTCTTTATTGAAATACAAATAAAATAGGTACATTACTTTTCACGAAAAAGTTAATATTTTTAGAGATATGAATTTTTAAAGGTTCGAGATTTTTCGAACCTTTGAAAATTCATATCTCTAAAAACATTAACTTTATCGTGAAAAGTCATAGAACCTTTTTTATTTGTATTTCAATAAAGAATATAAAAAAAATGCCGTGAGCAGCGGGGCCCCATCACGGAAGTCGAATTTTTCCTTTCATCTTCGGTATTGAATGTCTACATGCGAAATGTGATTGAAAGTCTACAAGCGATTTGTCATTTTGGTGGTTTCAAAACTGATGATGAGTGTCCGGCTGATCGGGGCTTTAAAAAAAGGTTTTAAGTTTTTAAGGGCTGAATCTCAGTAAATTTCAATTTTGTGCCGATAGCAGTTAGCAGGAAACAAGGCAACACAATTCGTACGAGGGCATTCCTACCCATGCTTATCCGCCAACTGCCTTCGTGTTTTATTTTTAAATATTAAAAAAGGACCTTAAATAGTAAACTGGAAGGCCTTTATGAAGATATTTTTTCTTTCCAAAAAAATCCAAAATTTCTATTTTATAAATAAAAATCCAAAATTCCTACTTTATAAATAAACAGTGACATTAATAACATTTTTAAATTACTTAATATTTATGTATTGCATTTGTTAAAAAAAAAAAGTTCATTTTTTTTTAAATTTTAAAAATTACTATTCGCCTGCTTGTATTAGAATAGAAATAAAGCATTTAAAATACATTTAACAATACCATTTAATTCCAATGTAAAAATGGGTGAAGTGGGGGGAAAAGTAATGTGGAATCCCTAAAAGGCACTAGCTGGATACTAACTCAATACACGTACAAAAGTTCAGCCCTCTAGTTTTCCTTAGAGAGTCTCTAGACGTGTTAGAAAAAAAGCAAAAAAATCAAGGAAATATTGGCGTAAAAATCGTGGGGGTAAGGGTTAAAAGTTGAAACCCCCAAAAAACAGTGTCTGGCTATTAACTTAACATGTACACAAAATTTCAGCCCTCTAGGTTTATTTGGGGAGATTTTGACCCGAACGAAACTGTTAAAAAACAAGAAAAATCATGTTCTTTTGGGTATAAAAATGGTGGCGGTAGGGTTTGAAAGTCGAGACTCCCAAAAGGCACCCCCTTGATGCTAACTCAATCCGAATACAAAATTTCAGCCCTCTAGGTTTATTTGGGTGACCTGTGCGAGTGGTACAAACTTCGAAAACGTCGAAAATGCATGAAATTGTAGCTTAAAAATGAGGGGGGTGGGGGTAAAATATTAAAACCTCCAAAAAGCACAACCTAGGTAAGAACTTTATCAACACACCAAATTTCAACCCTCTACGTTAATTCTGGGGGGCTGGGGGCCTGTTAGATCCAGCGAAAATCATTTTTCCCCCCTCTACTCCCACCAAATCATCCTAGGAAGCTGAATTTTGGATATGTTGTAGATAATTGACCGAAACATTATTTAAAACCGGTTTGGAAAAGTTTTATTGCTTTTCCGCCCCCCACACCCCCTTAAAGGTCGGGTCAGAAAAAAAATTTGCCCAAAATTTGACCCCACTTTGATAGTATGAGGTGCCTCGAAAATGAGCTCCATTTACCAAATTTCATCTCTTAACTTCCATAGGGGGGCCCTACACAAATTAAAAGGTGGCGGGAATATATATATATATATATATATATATATATATATATATATATATATATATATATATATATATATATATATATATATATATATCAGACATTTTTTTCTACATATTCGTGTTCTACGGGTCCGAAAACGGATAGCGCCCCTACTCTCGCCTCTCGCAGCTCTTATCGAATAGACTGTATAAGTCTAATTTTTCGGAGAAAATTCGACTAATACTTAAAGGTAAGCGACGCATACTTGTGAGCGCGCGAAATTGACAATTAAAAAACAGGTACAAACAATGAAATTTTTTTAAATCCCTATTAAGGATATTATTAACTATTGTATAAAGAATTAAAAAAATATTATTTATATTTTATTTTATTTTTTTTTAATATATTTTTCGTGGGTCAAAAGTACCCAAATTTGAGATTTTTCGAACCTTTAAAAATTCATGTCTCTAAAAATATTAACTTTATCGTGAAAACCCATAGGACCTTTTTTATTTGTATTTCAATAAAGAATATAAAATAAAATAAAAAAAAATGTTTTTTAAGAAAAAGCTATTATTTAAAAATGGGCTAAAAAAATAAAATAACTTTTGAGTGAAGTTTGAAGCAATATGCAACATAATTTATAAAAGCTTGAAGCGTTATCATTAATTATTTCTTTTTTGGAATATAAGGCCGTATTTACACGTGTTTAGTAGCTAAAGCAGGTTACTTAATCAAGTTACTAAATTTAGTTACTTTTGTCATGTAGACAGTTATATTTAGTGCAAGTGCAAGTAAGAAATTTAGTAATCTGTTTAGTCAAGTAAATAGAAGCCTGTTCTATTTACTTGTGCAAGTAGCTTACCCCCACTTTTTTTTTTAACTTGCTGTTATTTGTACCAGTGTAAACACATTAGTTTAGTAAAGTGTTTAGTAGATTCAAATATACAAATATAGGCGCGTAAATATTTATTTATTGCAAATATTTTTTTGGGAATTTTTATACTTACTGTAGTATATAAATTATAAATATCAAAAAAAGTCACTGAAGGCAACTCGATAAAAAACTGAAATTCGTGTGACAACCACTCTTCATCTAATAATAATAAAAAAATAGGGTAAAAGCCCCCTTTGTGGAACGGTATCTAATTATGAACATTTATATATTAATGAAGTTATTTCTGAAAG
Source organism: Brachynemurus nebulosus (assembly GCA_035578155.1). NCBI lineage: Eukaryota > Metazoa > Arthropoda > Insecta > Neuroptera > Myrmeleontidae > Brachynemurus > Brachynemurus nebulosus. Next base: position 4,652,826 of record JAPWDM010000028.1, read on the forward strand.
AAACGTCTGATAACAAAAATTATTATTAATAGAATGATTGTTTTTCAATTTAAATTCACCTCGCATTTAAAGTTTCCTTACTTAATTAAAGAAATAAATATGTAAATGTTAAAACTGTTCCAGTATTAGATACCGTTCCACAAAGGGGGCTTTTACCCTATATATATATATTTGTTCTTTTTCCATTTTTTGGAATATATTTGGGACAAATCATATATAAATACATTAAAAGGTCGAACCAACAAGTCAGTTCAAACATATCTGATACATTTTTATGGTGCACAACGAATTTGTTGATGACTATGTACCATTTTTAATTTAGTTTTACTAGGTTATGTATTACTACTTCAACTAATACTAAATCAATTTACTAAATTGTGTGTAGACAGCCACTAAACAAAAAAATTATTCAATTTAGCTACTTGCTTTAGTAACCTGCTTTAGTTACTAAACTCGTGTAAATCCGGCCTAAGTGTAGCTATTTTACTTTTCAGTAGTTACCAAATTTAATTAAACGCCTCAAGCTTTTATAAATTATGTTGCATATTGGTTCAAACTTCACTCAAAAGTTATTTTATTTTTTTAGCCCATTTTTAAATTAAAGCTTTTTCTTAAAAAAACATTTTTTTTATTTTATTTTATTTTCTACATTTTAGTGTGATTACAATTAATTAAAAAAAAAATTAAAGAAGTCATTTTTTTACCTATATTTTAATCGGTTAATTTACCCTAATCAGATATAACTATGGAAACAAAAAATTGCAATGTAAAATCAATGGACAATATTTTGACAATTCGAAACGTCAAAAAGTTGCATAGGACTAAAAATCAACAATTTTGGTTTGGGGCAAATTACGGAAAAACTAATTATACAATATTGCATTGTCATCAAGGTTAGACACGTATGTAAAATTTGAAACCTCTAGCTCAATTAGAACTTGCCTAAATTTTGATTCCAAGATTTGATCTAAACCAACATACTAACATAGCAAGTTAAATAAAAGCTTTTAATAAAAAAAATTTGTCCGGTTGAAAAATAACAATTCCTTGCAATTGTTTAAACAATTTCGGTTTAAACAATATAGCCCCGGGTTGCCCCATGGCAACATGCATTTATATCAGTAGGGCAATCTGAACAGGATCGCATAAAAAAATTGAGGTGGAATAGTTTTCGGTACGGATGCGCCGATACTTCCTGGACTAAAAGTAGAAAATTCAAATAATCATCATATCTATACACAAAAAAGTTCTTTTATGAGAAATTATCGGAATCCGTTTGATTTAAATTTTGTCATATGAATAAATAGATAATTATGTTACTGTACGAATACTAATGTAGCAGACTGTACATATTATACATATATTATGTAGATATAGGTACGTCAGAGACGTAATACGTGATTTTATGATTGGTATGTATGATAAATAAAAATTATATCAATTTGAAAAAGTAGAATAAAACTTTTCCTAAAATTATTAAACTTAATCAAACATAAGTAAAACGGCATTAAAACTGACATCAAAATTAATAAAGATAAAAATAAAGACCTGACACCACATAACAAAGGGTTTAAAAATAATTACAACAGTGACATTAATGAAAGACGCAATTCATAAATTACGGAAAAAAATTAATAGACAAAATATTGGAGATATATATTTAATGGTTATTTTCCAAGTAAGTATGGAAAATAATGCGACAATAAGTATGATAAGTATTGTCAATACAAAGGATTGTTAATTTAATGAGAGAAATCATTGTTTAACAATATTAACCTGTTCTAATTGGAATTAGGTCAATACATGCACCTTATCAAAATATTAAAATAGTAAAAACAATTGATTTTTAAGAAATTATCGTTAGTTTCTAATAAAATGTTAGAAAATCCTTATTCTAGTATAATAATAATAATAATAATAATAATAATAATAATAATAAAAAAATTCAATTCAATACGTCATGTCAAAGAACATCAGCTGATTTCTTTGTTTAAATATACCACCCTTCTATGTACAATTATTGACTTAAAAAAATAAAATAAAATTGCAAAGCTCAATAATTAACCTCGCTATATATTGAAAGCAAAAAAAAAGTTTATTTTATATATTTACTTATTGTCTAAAATCTGTAAGTCAATATAACCAAACCTTGAAAATTTCTTACCTTTGTAATGTACCCGTAAATTGTTCTGTGACAATCCAATATAATTATATTTATCTTTAGTACTCCAGGCACGTGGTAAAGGTGTTTCTTCTTCGTTAACAGCTGGATAAAGAATTTTTAAACGATCTACTACACCATTTTGCATTTCCACTGGTGAATCCATTGCACTACTTCGTCCATTGCCAACGGCAGCCATGTCTATTCTCAATAACCCCGGATGCTTTATTGCTTACATTCTTTGCCACTGCAGTTCTTAAACAATATCATAGATGGCATCAAAATATCTATTATGCTAGAGTCCCTATAATAAATAGAGTCGTGCCATGTCTGCTGAACGCTGATTGGTTCCGGCATTTTGTATCCAAAAACCGCGTAATATAAATTGATGAAATGTTAAAAAAATTTTTAACAATCAAAACAATAATATATCAAGTAGCTTATTTAATTATGTATTTAAGTACATACATAATTTGTTAATTTTGTTTTAATAAATAAAATAAAAAAAAAAAAACAGCAGTTAAGTAATAAGTACATGTCATAATTATATAAAAAATGCGTAAAAGTGAATGGCGTAATATAATTTTTTCTCATCTTATTGAAAAATGACCGGTTGTTCCGCACCTTATTGTAAAAATCGTTCCGAAACTGGTGTAAAATTTGTATGTTTTCCTAGTAATCCTAAGATACGAAACGTATGGATTAAAAAAATTGGAAGATATGACGTCCTGCCAACAACAAAGTTATGCTTATGTGAGGTTAGTTTGCAAATGAGAAACATTTTATTTTAAATAAAAAAAATTAATTATCTTTTGCAAGAATACTTTTTTTTTTGTTAATTATAGTATCATTTTACGGAAGATATGTGGGAAAAACCTCGCGTTGATGGAAAAAGAAAATTGAAAATAAATGCTGTTCCAACGATTTTTAATAATACAACACAAAGATCTTCGGAGAGTTCCAATGCCTTCAATACGGAATATGAAATAATTAACAAAAATAATAAAATCGTTAATTGTCAGAATAATGAAAATGAAATCGAAGTAATATATTTCATAATATATTAAAGAAAAAAAAGCAATTTGTATAATTCTAAAAATGTTTAAATCTTTTTACTTTTAGAATACAAATTCTATCATCAACAGTGATCTTCCTGATAATGTCAACTGGAAGCAAAAGTATTTGGAGTTAGTGGAAAAGTATAGAAATATTAAGAAGGAACTGAAACAGAAACAAAACAAATATGAGGCAAGGAATAGCCAATTTTGCCGGCTTTACAGTATTATGAAAGAAACGGTGAATAAATTGAAATCAGAAAATGAAAAGTTACGATTGACAGTTGATGCAAATTATATACCATTTAAAAAAGTTTTTACTGAAGATCAAATAAGAGCTTTAAGTAATAACTGCAATCGGCCAAGGTATTGGTCCAATGAAACTATAAAGAAAGCCATGGAATTAAAATTTGCGTGTGGAAGTAGCGGCTATGATACACTTCGAAAATATAATATACCTTTGCCATCAAGAAGGACATTGAGTCGATCTCTAGCACACACAATTGAAATTAAACCCGGAATTTTAAGTGACGTTCTCAATGTTTTAAAAATTCAAGTTAATCAGTTTCCAGATGATCGTTATAAACATTGTACCATTGTCATGGACGAAATGGCTATAACACCAACCGTAGATGCTGTTAATGAATCTACAAAAAGTAAAACTGGTGAGGTAACTTTTCCTGCCGTATTGCATGATATTAACATGAATTTGCAGCAAACAAAATCCAGAACGTATTCTAAAATTACTCCTGTAGTTTCCCTGACACCCCAAAACATCCCAAATTATATCGTGAAACCACCTGCATGTAAAGCTTTAGTTTTCATGGTAGCTGGTATAATGCACCGCTGGAAACAAGTAATCGCTTATCAGTTTACTAATGAAGGTTATGATGGAAATTGTTTGAAAGAATTCATCTTTCAGATTATTCAAAAAGTTGAAGAAATTGGTCTGGTTGTCATTAGTATTACGTCAGATATGGGCTCCATGAATCAGAGTTTTTGGCGTTCTATAGGTGTTACTGCTGGTAGACATACGGAAATAAAAAATTCTATCCGTCACCCGTTATGTGAAATAATAGACAGGGAAATATTTATAACACCAGATGTTTGTCATTTATATAAAAATATACGGGCATGTCTTCGTAACAATAAGTACATCATCATACCTGAAGATTTTGTTAAAAAATATAATTTACCAACTAATCGAGTGGAGTTTCAACATATTGTAGATGTCATTTCAATTCAAGAAACTGAGGATACTGAATTTAAATTCATACCCAAATTAAGTGTTGAAGACCTTCTAAACACTGGACACTTTTTTGGAATGAAAGTAAACAAGTGTCGAAATGTTTTAAATCATAATGTCAGTTGTGGAATAAATTTTGCATCATTTATTTTAAAAAAACCAGAATATGTTACAACGGCTTGGTTAATTGAACGAATCGATAAGTGGTTTAAATTAATGACTTCAAGATGTTCGAAATTTGCAATAAGTAAATTTGATAAAAATAAGTATAAAGAAATAGTTAATTTTTTAGAAGAAACTATAATTTTATTTCGTGACATAAAGATAGCCAATAAAGAATCATTTAAACCGGTTCAAAGGGGTGTTATAATTGCTACAAAATCTGTGCTTGACATTAGTAAATATCTGTTAGAAAAAGAACAATATGGCTTTGTCTTAACGTCAAGGTTTACTCAAGATTGTGTTGAAAATATTTTTTCTACTATTAGATCAAAACATCCTGTACCGAATTGTGTTCAGTTCGAGGCAGATTTGAAAATAATAATAGTGTCACAATTCATGAAAAATACTGTCGCTAGTAGTTACGATACTGATGATGGTGAAATTATAGGTGACTTTTTGAAATTTCGTGAGCAATCTATTTATGAAAAACGTAAAGAAGATGCAGCTAATATAGAAACATTGCCAGATATTAAAAATTTAACGCCATCTCCTTTTTTGGATCTCAGTATTTGGGATCAAAATAGCCTGTATAATATAGGTGGTTATTTAATAACTTCATTAATAAAAACTAGTACAGTTTGTAATAAATGTATATCTGCAACAGGAAGTAAAACAGTATTAAAAACGCCATATACAATTTTATTGAGGTATCGAAATATTTCCAATTCTTTGTTTTTTATAAATCCGCAAACATACACATTTTTTATTGAAATGGAAAAAACGTTTCGTATGTACTATAAATCACTAGCATCTAATACAGATATTGTTAAATTTTTTATGAAAGAATTTAAAAAAATATCTTGTGAACATATTCCCAATTGCCATAATTTAAAAATGAAAATTATAAGAAAATTTATCATGTTTAGACTTCGAATTACAAAAAAAAAATATAAAAAGTCTGATTGTCAGTATAATAGTAAAACTATGGCTGCAATTTATAATGTGAAATAAAATTAATTTGTATTTCTATTTACTTGTAGTTTTATTTTATAAACAATTTCCTCCGTTTTATCACTCTTTTCACAGGAATGGTAAAAGCAACAAATTATTAATTTAATACCATCGATATGGGATACCATAAATTGTAAATAAATTTAATATTTAACAAAAATGGTTTAATTTAATCTAGAAAGAATCATTAAAACTTTTAAATTGTTCATTAACTTATAACTTATTAACCTTATTAACAATCATTATGTACTCAAACATGTGATAATTAATTTTGAAATTTCCCGCTTTGTTTTGGATACAAAATGGCTGACATGGCACGACTCTATTTATTATAGGGACTCTATATTATGCGTTAGAGACCGTATTATGGAGGGTAGATATCAGGAGCACCATCTCTGTATCAAAAATTGTCCATAGAAAGGCGTAAATAGTGGCGGCGCTACCGTAGCAAAAGGGTAAATTTAGAGAAGTAAACAAGGAAAGAAAAACATCCGCGTTGTTATGTAATTGTTTTTTTTGTTATAATTGTTATATAGGTATAATAGTTTTATTATTTTAAAAATTTTTATAAAACTTAACACAAAAAAATCACTATACTCTTTTGCTACTCTAGCCCTATTCTGGCGAGTTTTTGAACTATTATTTAGTACTTAAAACGGGACACTTTTTGAACTATTTTCTATTGTTTTCCGTACAAGATAGTCCTCCTATATTCTACACTCCATAGACCGTATAATAAATAGAGTCGTGACATGATCGTGACATGTCATCCATTTTTTGTCCAAAACAGAGCGGGAAGCTTCAAAATTAATTCTCAAATATTAGAGTAAATATTTTTGAGTACATAGTTATCGTTAATAAGTACCAAAATTAATGAATAATTAAAAATTTTTAATTTAATTATTATTTCTAGGTTAAACTAAATGATTTTTGCTAAGTATTTAATTTGTTTTCAATTTATTTTACCCAACTTTAAACAGAAAATGCCGGAACCAATCAGCGTTCAGCACACATGTCACGATTCTATTTATTATACGGACTCTATTATACTTTAGAGTCCCCATAATAAATAGAGTCGTGGCATGCGTGATATGTCATCCATTTTCTGTCCAAAACAGAGCGGGAAGCTTCAAAATTAATTATCACATGTTTGAGTAAATATTTGTGAGTACCTACATCATTATTGTTCATAAGTTATGAATTAATAAACAGTTAAAAATTTTTAATTTAATTATTCTTTCTAGGTTACATAATCATAATTTTTTTTTAATATTTAATTTATTTCGAATGTATTTTACGCAAACTGTGACTAGAAAATGCCGAAACCAATCAGCGTTCAGCACACATGTCACGACTCTATTTATTATAGGGACTCTGTTATGCGTTAGAGTCCCTATAATAAATAGAGTCGTGACATGTCATCCATTTTCTTCAAAACAGAGCGAGAAGCTTCAAAATTAATTATCACGTGCATAAATAAATACATATTTTTGAGAACTTAATTATTGTTAATAAGTTATGATTTATGAATTAACGAAAAATTGAAAATTTTTAAGTTAATTATTCTTTCTAGATTAAACTAAATGATTTTTGTTAATATTTAATTTATTTCCAATTAGTCCAATGCAATTAGGTTTATACCTCGGAATACAGTTATAATGAATGGATTTGAATGATTTTGGATTTTTTGAATTTCTTATACTCAAAAGTAAAAAGTTTACCTCTTTAAATCTTCCGCTTTTTTTTCTTTTTTTTTTTTAAGAGTAGTTTAATGAAAATGACGTTACCTTTAGTATAATATATTCTTTCTGCAGCTATATTTTTCTTTTCTTTTGAGAATTATTTAAATTCTATATAAAGTATACAAAGGGATAGCAAACGTTCTTGAAAGGTACAGTAAGACCTCGATAATCCGGCTTATTTCCGGTAGGCCAGATTTACGAAAAAGCCGGATCATCGAGAGACCGTTTAAAATGTAATGAATTCGAGACCCCTTATAGCTACTCTAAGAAGTTAACAACAAGCACTGCTGTTCTATGTAATAGGTTTGTAGGCAGTTCTGCGTATCGCATGATTAATTACTCCACAATACAATTCTGTTTTGTACTGTACTAATTGACTGTAAATATAGAATGTAAATGTGTCTAAAATTGTATCTACTATTTGTTAAATCGGGCAAGATTACTGAAAGGTCCGGATTTTCGAGGGCTGAATTATCGAGGTACTACTGTATAAGAAGAATGGGAATATAGTGAGAAAGTAGTGATAGCGAAGAGTTCGAGGGACAGCTGATACTCTACTAGGAATACAGTCAGGGTTGCCAGATTGGGCGTATTTCCGCAATTTGGGCGGATTTCAAACATGTCTTGCGCTCATAATTTGTATTACGCCATTTTCTACAATTTGGGCTATTTTGAAAGTAGTCCATATGGTAACTAAACATGTTTAAATTTTACTATCTTCACTAATGAAAATGCTGTCGTCTCCGATATTTTGCAATCGGGTATTTTATGCATTTTAGCATTGTATGGTGCTCCTAAAAATGAATGTAACGTAAATAATTACACAGCCACACAAAAAAAAAAAACTTTCTGACCTGGAGGTCTCACTATATGTACTATATGTTTTTGGGGTCGCTGAATCCGAATTTGGGGTCAGTTTTATTCCAGTACATCTGGGTTCGGCCATAACCTCAAAAAATACCCTCAAAATTAACAAATATAGCAATTTTGAGGGTGTTTTTGAGGTTATGGCCGAACCCAGATGTACTGGAATGAAACTGACCCCAAATTCGGATTCAGCGACCCCAAAAACATATAGTACATATAGTGAGACCTCCAGGCCAGAAATTTTTTTTTTTTGTGTTGTGCACGGCCACACAACAAAAAAAAATTTTCTGACCTGGAGATCTCACTATATGTACTATATGTTTTTGGGGTCGCTGAATCCGAATTTGGGGTCAGTTTCATTCCAGTATATCTGGGTTCGGCTATAACCTCAAAAACACCCTCAAAATTGCTATATTTGTTAATTTTGAGGGTATTTTTTGAGGTTATGGCCGAACCCAGATGTACTGGAATGAAACTGACCCCAAATTCGGATTCAGCGACCCCAAAACATATAGTACATATAGTGAGACCTCCAGGTCAGAAAGTTTTTTTTTTTTTGTGTGGCTGTTATCGATACCGATTCTTTCTTAAAGTTACTAGTAAAAATACTTGTGTCAATTTGGCTTCATTGATACCTACCCACGATGCTAGCTTAGAACATATAAAAAGAGTATATTTGCAAGTACAGTTGTGGATGGGACATGAAAAGTTGCCAGAAGAATGGGGATGGCAAAAAAAAGATAATTTTTTAGTACCAGTCACAATGAACCAACCACCGGCATTTGAAAATTTATTAAAAATGATTTTTTGTTCTTGTAAAACTGGTTGTAGCTCTGCTTGTGGATGTAGAAAGAGTGGCTTACATTGTTCAGTAGCGTGTTTACAATGTAAAGGAGTTAGCTGCTTGAATGCTCCACCAATAATATTAATGGATGACATCGAAAGTGGCAACGTCGAAGAAAATTAGTTTAAACTAACTGTACCCGCGACGTCGTTCGCGCGACACATTGTTATCAACTCAGTATATAAATGTAATAATTATATAGAACTTGCATAGAACAATAATTTTTGCGTAATGCATGCACATGCTCAAAATGTATTTTTTTTCCCGTGGGAATGAGACATTTTCCCGGACTAAAAAGTATCTTAGACGTTGACCCAATAATAAGTTATCACCACACCAAATTTCATAAAAATCCATTCAATACTTTTTGCGTAGGTAATGTGTGCAGATGCTCAAAATGGTTTTTATATTTTCCCGTGGGAATAAGATATTTTCCCGATGTAAGAAGTATCTTAAATGTTGACCTAAGTAATAAGTTATCACCAAGCCAAATTTCATCAAAATCCATTTAGTAATTTTCCGTAGTGTGTGCACATGTTGAAAATGATTTTCCTATTTTCCCGTGGGAATGAGACATTTTCCCGGAGTAAAAAGTATCTCAGATGTTGACCCAGATAATAAGTTATCATCATACCAAATTTCATCAAAATCCGTTCAGTAATTTGCGTTCAGTAATGCGTGAACAGACAGACTGACCGACAGACAAACAGACAGACAGAAAGACAGAAAGACAGACAGACAGACAGACAGAAAGACAGAAAGACAGACAGACAGACAGACAGACAGACAAAAATTTTACAGGTCTCGTTACAGTTTTATTATACGAGTATGTATAGATAACTGCCCTTTTAACGAAATATAACAATCATTATTTTCGTAAAAAAAATCTTCAAAAAATTTCGATAATTGCATTTTTTATTGATATCTCTTTTTTTTTGTTTTTTCCGAAAATTTACGAATTTACAAAATTGCGGTAATTTTAAATGGGTAAACTTTTTACTTTATGCCATTAGAAAACCACTCAAAAAAAAATTATTGAAATCCATTCATTATAAACGGATTCCGTCATTTTCCCTTAATAATGACTAATTGCACTACACTAAATGTATTTTATGCAAACTTTGGACAAAAAATGCCGGAACCAATCAGCGTTCAGCACACAGGTCACGACTCTGTTTATTATAGGGACTCTATTATGTGTTAGAGTCCCTATGGTAAATAGAGTCGTGACATGTGTGCTGAACGCTGATTGGTTCCGGCATTTTTTGTCCAAAGTTTGCGTAAAATACATTGGAAATAAATTAAATAAGTATTAATAAAAATCATTTAGTTTAACCTAGAAAGAATAATTAAAGTAAAAATTTTTAATTGTCCATCGATTCATAACTTATTAACAATAATTATGTAAGTATTCAAAAATATTTACTCAAACGTGATAATTAATTTTGAAGCTTCCCGCTCTGTTTTGGACAGAAAATGGTTGAGATATCACGACTTTGTTTATTATAGGGACTCTATTATGCCATTATGCGTTTTATGTGTGCTAGTTGCTTACGAATCTTACGATTACATAGAGGTAAGTGGGGTAAAGTGGGAAACTTTTTTTTGGAGCTTCGTTGATTGAACAAAAGTGATTATTTTTCCATGTTTAAAATTTCTATAGTAAAGAGAATTCAATAAGCTATCTTTTGCCTAAGTTAACAACTAAAAATAGTGATTTTCTTTTGAGTTACCGAGCTTTGACCGACCATGTGCAAAATGGTCAAAATTGAAAATCGTGGGGTAAAGTGGGAAACTTTAAAAAACTGTACAAACTCAACGCAAATCTTGTAGCAAAGTTATTATATCTATATTTCAAGGCAAAAAAGATTCAAAAAATACAGAATACATAGTAAATATAGAAAAAAAAAACAATTTTTGCTGAAAAAAAAAATGAAAAAATGACTTAATTGATTTTCGAGCCTCGATGCGTTTATTTGTCAAACGTTTTTCAGCTGCTTCTTGCAACTTGATTTAGATTTGCGAATTGTTAAAAAATCATGCTTTCGCGCCGTGCGTACGATATTTTATATTCCAGTAACCAAAAAAACTTATATGAAATCGAAATTTTGAGGTTATAGAGGGACATAAATACATTCACAACACTCTTTTAAATCATAAACAATGAATCGACAACATTTGAATGCAAAACGACGCCCCAGTCGTGATTTCTGACATTTCCCACTTTACCCCATACAAAATTTCCCACTTTACCCCGACACCACATTTTGCAAAAATGTAAGCGTCATTTTTTTTACTATGTATAAATTACACGAAACGCTTATGCATTATCAAAATCAAGACTACAGAGAATACTTTGAGTGTACTTACAATTTCTTTGTCTCTAAAACAAGTGAAAAAAACGATATTGAAACGATGGGAAATGAAATTTACGATTCGCTTCAAAACTTTGACAAGTGTCAAACAACACACGAACACATGCATGTGTGGGTATACCATAAAGATTAGTTTGTGGTCACTACTAACAGATGTCAGTAGCGCATAACATCTGTACTTTGACAGTATACCCGGAAAGTGCCATTTCCCACTTTACCCCGTTTCCCACTTTACCCCACTTACCTCTACTAGTAGAATAGCTGTACGGGTTCTGCGGCACCGCAAAACTAACCAAGTTGAACCCTTTTGCCAATGGTTGAAATCGTGTGACTTTACGGTACTACACATTCCGAACTGATGAGTCATCAAAATGTATTGATGTGCAAACCTTAACCTTTGACCTGGCACGTACATGTATTAAAAATTTTGTTGTTGACATTTGACCCCACACGCGCTCATACTGTTGGCCTTGAAAGTCATGAGTCATTATCATTACTTCGACAAAATAAATTCAAGTTAACCCATTATGCGTCATCACTATTTAGTCGTCACAATTTGGTTTTGTGTTAACCCATTACCCGCCAGCACTGACGTAGTTTTTGAATGCAAACCTAGCGCATGCGCAGATTAAATTTAAGTACCCGACGCATGCGCAGACTGAATTTTAGGCTACAAATTGATAGATGGGGTACACTACCGCGTCAAAAATGTGGGGTTACCCTAACTCGGGGGTGGCCCCAAACTTTTGACACCGTATTGTACTTAAATTTTTGGTACACTACCGTGTCAAAAGTGTGGACCCCCCCTGACCAAAAAGGTATCCGATCACTTTTTGAAGCGTACTGTGCTTATTACGTGCAAATCTTGGCCTCACTTAATTGCGTCATCTTAAAGGAAAATTGGGAGGCCGCTAAATTTTGTGGGGGGCACTGTACCAAGCGCTAGCCGCAATCACGACTTCAGACTCCAGAGTCCAGATTTCTGACCGATTATATATTAAGAATATGTTATGTATACATACACTCTGTATATCGCTATTTAATTTTAATTTTATAAATACATACTAGTAAATGATTGTAGTCTTTATGTCAACAAAATCTAACTAAAATAATTTATCACTTTTATCAGCATTGAAAAAATATTTGCTTAATTAGCAAAAAAGCAATATGTTTGCAAATAAATTCGTATATATTACTGTACAATAAATACTTGGATTATTTCTTAATATGTATATTATAATTTAATTATGTTGTTTAATATAAAAATTATAACAGCATTAAGATTTGCTAAATTTTTTTATAAATTAGTAGTTTCGGGGTAAAAAATTTATAGAATATCATCTTAAAACTTACATCACACATACATAATATAATTATAATATACAAATGCATGTATACACGGGTGCAGATATAAATGCATGTATGCATGAGTGTATTCTTATACAGGGTGTATCATGAAATATGCTTTCAATTAGAATAAAAAAATTTCATAAGATTTTTGTCAATACTTTTATAAGTTAACGAAAGAAACTTGTTGCTGTAAAAAATAGGGGAATTCAGGGTAACAATTAAATAAAACGCACATAATTTCTTTTTTTTTTTAAATTTTATTTATAGAATATGTATACAGAAAAATAAAATTGCTTAAATCTATATATTACTAAAAATCTATTTATTTTCCATATAAAAATTTTTTAAAAGAATACAATTTTCTAATGAACAAATTTTATCTGAATGGATCATACAGCGTCTTGAATAATATTCATCTCGCAGATTGGAAATCTTCGGTACATCAAATATTTCTTCCAAATTCAAAATCCACGGCTGGTTTTCGGTGTCATCAAACAAATTTGAAATCCATTTCTTCTTTTTACTGCCCTTGACGTATATGACATCAAACTTCTTTAATATAGGTTTCAATATGGTATGAAGTTTTTTGTACGGAATAAATCCATACGACCAAGGTATCCCATGCCAATTTCGGCAAAGCCAACGTGCAGCAACCCGTTCATATTTCTTCGGCAACTCATTGAAATCAAACGGTGCGTCGAATATAAGATGTAATATATCATCCGAATTTTCCGCAACGATACCAACTTCTTTAAAATAAAACTGGTTGTTAGCTCCTCGATAGCCTTGTATATCAAGAAACGCCATTTTTTATCGCCGCCGTAGAACTGAATTTACTCACACAATCCACAACTTTATATAAAATAATTAAAATTGGTTAGGATAGTTAGTTAATTTGTGGGATGTATCCGAAAATGGATACTAATAGCTATTGCTAGTTGGCCATCAAATTACAAACTGTTAATAATATTTAGCACATTGGTGAGTACCATGTTCTTTTCACTTTAAGACCTAGTGATTTAAGGAATGCTAAATTTTCGAGTGAAATATGTTGTCGCTTAAAAGTTTTACGTTTAATGATCTTAGGTTTCGAAAGTCCTTTGCTAGGTTCTCTAGCGGTGGACTGCTCTGAATTGTAAATTATCATGGTTCGAAATGCAATTGTTTTACCACGAAATTGTTTTTTCAGCGAAAGAGATGTTAACTCTTTGATAACCACCAGTAAATAGATAATATTTTATGTAAGTTCAACTATTTTATACCCTTCAACCATGATAAGGTGTATGAGCTGGAGTATAACTCAGCAAATTATATAGCGGTGGTGACGTAACACACAAATGCGGTGGTTGTGTTGCGGTTGTGGCAGTTGTGTGGTGGTGGTGGTGGTGGTATATGTGTGGCGGTGTGGTGGTTTTGTGGTGGTGGCGGTGGTATATGTGTGGCGGTTGTGGCGGTGGCGGTGTTTGTGTGGCGGTTGTGTGGTGGTGTTTGTGTGGCGGTGGCGGTGGTGTTTGTGTGGTGGTGGCGGTGGTGTTTGTGTGGTGGTGGCGGAGGTTGTGTGGCGGTTGTGGCAGTGGCGGGGTAGCAGCGGTGTTTGCAGCTGAAGTGAACAACTTTATCATTAATTCAATCGAAGTAGCAATTTACTGTAGACAATGAATCAGTGGTGACATCTCGCGGTGTTTGTTGAACGCAATATCTAAATTAATCATCATCATAATCCCTAGCATCCTCTTTATCAGTTTCATCCAGATAATCACCTAGTGGCTCAATAACACCAGCCTTTTGAAGTTCACGAAGTATAGAGAATATTTCTTGACCGACAGTAGTTTCTCTTAAAGCATCTAACTCTTCGATTAAAGCTTCACTATCGTCAAAGTTAAACAACATGTTTTTATTTTCCTCTAAACTCCGAATAATATTGAGTATTTTTTCACCAGTCTCTGAAGTCTCGTATAAACGTCGTAATTCATCTATTAAAGTATTAGGAGTATGCCAGTATTTTATTTTTTTCGATTGCCCATTAGCATTTTCCGAGCCGTTGTATTTGATACGCTTAGCAAGTAGTTCTTGGTCCGTTGAATTGACTGGACGTTTTATTGCTATTCGTTCATTAGATTCCTCATCTTTATTTTGAGTTTCTTTGATTAATAAAATATCCAAAAGAGTTTGCAGAGCTGTAGTTAACTTGGGAATGATAACAGTTCCAGTATCAGAAGTGGTTAAAACCCTGTTATTAGACTCATCGCTGGGTGTGTAAACATTATTTTGATTTCTTAAATTGTTAAATTTAGTTTGAATTGCTTTTGATGCAGCTTTAATTCTTTGTTCAAGTGGATTGGACCTTTCTTCAACTTTATTGTTTAGAAATTCATCATCAACATCATTCCTCCCGGTATCATAACTAGATAAGTCATCAGCCGTGTCTAATGTTTGTCTTTTTAGCGGATCAAGAGAGTAACTATTTTCAAACCTTTTTGGTGAAAATTCCCGCATATGTGTATCTCTTATATGACGTGAAAGAGAACCTTTCCGCGAGAAGCTTTTATAGCACTGCGTACACTCAAACATTATAATAGATGTGTAAAGATCAACTAGTCTTACAAGATTAATTCAGAATTGTGTTAGCGATTACTTATATACTCCACCACCACCACCGCCACCACCGCCGTAAAGTCACACGATTTCAACCATTGGCAAAAGGGTTCAAGTTGCTTAGTTTTGCGGTGCCGCAGAACCCGTACAGCTCTACTCATACTTGTTATCCTTGCTATGATGGACGCTGCTATGGTTACTAAAAAACAAGATTCTGTTTAAATTTTTTTACTGTTATTATAATATTAATAAGATACATACATATTCAGTAACCTACTTGATAATTTTAAATAATCCATTTGAATTTCGCAAATAAAATAAAGTATCCTAGTCCTAACTAATAATTTTATAAATGCGAAATTGAGTTTGCTTGTTTGTTTCACTTAATTTGACGCCTTGATAGCTTAATCAATCAACTTGAAACTTTGCACGGACTTAGTTTGCGGGACAAATAAGATTACAGGCTACTTTTTTTATCCTGGGAAAATATTTCAATCCCGAAGAAAAATGTATAAAATTACAGCAGTTGACACAGGGTATCGTAAAATATCTACTATATTATTCTATATTATACACAGAGGCGGTGCAAGGGTGGCTCGCACCTTTAAGAGCCTCGCATTTGTAAGGAAGTTGACAGAATTTGATTAAGAGTGTCGTCAGTTGTTGAATAGTTTTTTTTTTTTTTTATCGTCACCTAATCGTCACCTAATTTTCAGGAAGGTTTCTTTGAAAAATCATGTGAAGAGGGGCCTTCTAAGTGAATAATTATAAAAATTGGACTATATAAAATAGTTTGGTAACGTTCTTTGGTGACTACTAATCCTAATCCTAACTAATATTATAAATGCGAAAATGAGTTTGTTCGTTTAACTTCCTTTTCGCTTTTGGCTGCTTGCCTCAACGGCTTAACCAATCAACTTAAAACTTGGCACAGACATAGCTTGGAGGCGGAGACGGTTATAGGTTACTTTTTAACCCGGGAAAAAATTTCATTCCCGAGGAAAAATCTATTCAATTATGTCAGTTGACTATTAAAAAGCAGATGATTAGTTTTAAACTTTGTATATTGTAAACAGAGGGGATGGAAAAGAACACAGGGTATTTTTTTATCCCGAGAAAACAATCCCGTGGGAAATCTAATTCCTGTGAGAAAATATATTTTAAATAAAACAAAAATACCCCTGTTGCAGCATCCCGCATAACATAGCGAATTTCCGTCTACAAAAATTAGATTTTCTCGAAAAGCAGGTTACATAGAATAATGGTTTTAAAAACCATTTTTATGTAATTTTTCTCCTCTTTCCAATGGTGTAAAAAAAATTTTGCAAACTTTTGAATTTGGGAAAATCTTAGCAAAAAACTATTTTTTTTACGAAAAATGCTTAAAAAAAATATTCCAGGTATCAGACGTGTCTACGGCATTGATGCCATTGATAGCTGTTTCAAGCAATGTTATCTTTAAAAGTTTGTTTTTTTTTATTCTAAAAATTAAATTTGGGACCTCTTATATCAATTTTAATTGACCCGGCTTTAAAAAAATATAGCTAAGTTTTTTAAATTAATTTATTTATTAAATTATTTATTATTAAATTATTTCGGAGTATGTATTATTTTCTTTTTAGGCATTAGTTAACAAAATTTGCCAGACAGACCAATTTTAATTAAAAGGATGTGGCTATTTATACATACAGTATGTATACGCAATTGGCTATTTATACATACAGTATGTATACGCAATTGGCTATTTATACATACAGTATGTATACGAAATTGGCTATTTATACATACAGTATGTATATGAAGTATTTTGTTTAAACATGCAGTATGTATACGCAGTTGACTACTTATTCACAATTACCGTAATTTCTGATGTATACTGCGCACATTGAGCACCAAAAATATCGTCAAAATTTCGTGGTGCGCGTATTAAAATGGACTTTTCCACTGGTGACAGTAAAATAACTTATAATAAAAAATTTATCGATTCTAATAATAACGAAATTCTCACGTACCACCGATTGAATTTTGTATAATCTTTTTAGCTTAAGAACGGATTTTTGGCGACGCGAACCGGAAGTTGCATATCTGAGGACTAAAAAAAGGTTTCCTTTGTTATGGCAATAAAAAATTAGAGGCAGATTCTTATAGAATGTGATCAATGGAACAAAAAAGGAAGAACAAATTTTTTTGATATCCTGTTTAGTTTTCGAGATAATATGTGTTGTATTTCTAAAACTTACTATAATGAGATAATGAATTGTATATTACACACATACACATATACGTAGTATCAATTTTTACGGATATAAACTCAGTTTTAGATATAATTTTTGAATGGTATATTTTGGTTTTTATTCATAGAAATTAGTGAAAAATGAACGGGACATCATCAATGAAACCTCATTCTTGGGCAAAGGGTAATTATTTACAAATATGTCTCGGCATGTAATGACTTCAAAATTATTTAATTACCCTTTGCCTGAAAATGAGGTTTCAGTGATGTTGTCTGGTCCATTTTCCACTTACCTCTAGCAATACAAGCCGTAATATACCTACCGTAATTGTCTATCCAATATAGTAAGTTTTTCAAATTTGACACGTAATATCTCACCAAGTTCCATAAGAATCGATCTTTAATTTTTGTTGCTATGGTAACGGAAAACATTTTGTAGTAATCCCTAGGCTTGACATTCGAAGGGTTGAAAAATACACTTCCGGTCCTCGTCGCCAAAAATCCGTTTAATGGATAACTTCTTAAGCAAAAAATATTATGTAAAAAAATAATTCAGCTCAATCGGAGGTAGTACATAACTATACATACTGTAGGTTTAAATAGCCAATTCAGTATACACATAATTATGTATAAACAGCTAATTTCATATACACACTATATATGTATAAATAGCCAATTTCGTATACATACCGTATGTATAAATAGCCAATTGCGTATACATACTGTATGTATAAATAGCCAATTAGTTATACATACTGAATGTATAAATAGCCACATCCTAATTAAAAAGAAAAAGAAATTGCGTGTTATGTGAGGTAAGATTGCCTAAAATTTTCACTAATTAAAAGAGATCTGTCTGACATTAATTAACAAAATATGCCAGACAGACCGGTTCCTTAGTAAAATGTATATAATTTGCTATATAACATAATTGAAGACCGTCCGGCACAAACGCTGAAAGTACCAATTTTAATATTGTCGGGAAATCAATAAAAACTAAATAAGATCTGAAAAAATTTATCGAAAAGGAAAACAAAAATTTGGATTTATTCTTAACAAATTGTATAAAAAAATTACAATGGTACAGTGTAATATAGGATGGCGATCGACCTGGAAAACCTCGAAAAGTCAGGGAATTTCAAATTTCTGGAATAGTCAAGGAATTTCAATCGTAGTTAGGGATTTTTTTCAGTTTTCGCCCCGGTGAGAGCATCGATTGATAGTTTTTCTAAAAAGTTTTTTAACGACTTTTTTTTTGCTTTTTAGTTGTATTTTTTGCCACTGACAAGAAAAAAAATTTTTTCGGAATAGGCTCTGGAATTTTATTCAGAGTCAGGGAGACGTCAAAGAAAAGTCAGGGAATTTTGAAATTGGTTTTCAATCGCCACCCTGTAAAAATCATTAATTAAAAGGTTTTATTAGACTTAAAGTTTAAAAATTCAAATATGGTGGAAGTACAATCAGTACATACATATGCATGAAATTAAACTGTGTACTTACATGAAATGCAATTTTTATATGACTATAACTACTGAAGTAACAAACTTAGGACTTTCAGATTTTAACATGTTGCTGGTGATGGTACTTACAACATTTTCCACTAATAAACGCAATTTTGTAAATTATGGCACTTACAGCCTTTCTGCCGGACAGTCTTCAATTATGTAAATTTCAACAAGGTATTATGTGAGGTAAGTTTGCCTAAAATCTTCACTAACTAAAACAGGTCTGTCAGACATTAATTAACAAAATATGCCAGACAGACCGAGTCTTCAGTAAAATATATTTTCGGGCATGTCAGAAATTTTTAAAAAATAGAATTTAACAAAAATTCAAAGATCTGTGGGGTATTTCCTATTGTTGGTATTAGTTACTATCGATTTAGCTTTTTTAAAGTGTTTTATCAGGTATGATTTTGTGCTATCGGAGCTTGGACTATTACGGACATCTGATGAAATATTGAACTACCATAAACATTGTACTATGTAGAATTGTAGATATATCTGTCATCTTCTAATAAGAATATGTACCTATACGTATACATGTGTATACATGTTACAGTGGAGCTTCACTAAAGTTAAGAAAAATTTGGTAAATTTTAGTGAAACTTAACTTTAGTGGAGCAAATTGAGATCAGTGGTGGTTATTTAATACATGATCGAAACTAAATAATAATTTAAGTCATAGGTGACGTACAAGAGCAAACTATTTAATAATTTAGATTCCAGTCGATTAATTGGATTTTATACTAATGTATAAATTTCATTAAAAATATTGCAGTTAGAAACTTCTTCATTATAGATATATCTGCTATAGAAATTGTTTTTTTTGTCCCTTGAACAGACAGTTGAAAAGTACCGTATCTATTTTTCAATCTATATAAGCAGCTAGGATTTACTTTGGATTCACCAAATTCTCCGAATTGGTTATTAAGTACCTGGTATTCAAGTATTTTGGTATTTATTATTTAAATTTATTTATTAAGTGAATAACTGAATTGAGTAAGTAACTTTCAATCAGATCCCTTTTAATCTATCTGAAAAAAATTTTTAAAATTCCAGAATTCAACATTCTAAAATTCTAAAATTTTTATTAAAAAACACCACTGATTTGTTTACGTTTTTATGTTTAAAGATTTTATAATTTATGACTTTATAGTTCAGCTCATAACTAATCTTAGTTATGTCATGAAAAATATGTAACTAATATTATTTCCCTTTGTTTTTGTAATATTGTTCGATTTTCCACTTTTAATAAACATAATTAGTAACATTTATGAACTTTAAGTTATAAACGAAGTTCTAAAATTCAACAGAAGGAAGTTGAAATTTGAATACTCTTATGAGTCTTATGACATCTAAACCAATTTCCACACATATCTAAACCAATAGAATTTATAATATCTTTATTATTGTCGGAGTGCAGGTACATGCAGTAAATCAGCCACTGGCGCCTACATATTTTTTTTGCTTATTAAAATTAATAAAACTGAATTAACAAAAAACAAAAATTTAACGTTCTTAACTACTGAAGGTCGGTTGAAAATTATTAAAATACACCAGAAATCCAATAGTACGTAGTGGTCGTTGAAAATTTGAGGGAAAGTACGTGAAATCGGAAGATTAGGGGCGTCGGCAAACTTTTATGGGGGTTGGTAAATATTATTTATCTAAATTTATTTAAAACAAAACTATTCTAAGAATTAATTTACAATCTACAATTCGGTTGTATAGATAAACGAAATTGAATGTTATATTAATGAATAACGAAAAACCAACTTCATCATCGAATTTATCAGCGTAAAAGACGCCAAATAGTGAAAACTGATAAAAATTCTAGAATATTCTATTCGACAACTAGCAGAGATATCAAAAAATAGACTTCACTATTGAATTGGTTACTAAAAATTAGATTAAGCAGCGTAAATTGACAAAAATTCTAGAATGTTCTATTCGTAAACTAACAAAGATATTGAAAAACCGGTTGCACCTTTTAATTGATCATCGAAAAGAAAACGAAGTATCACAGTTTGATAAATGTTCTAGAATATTCTATTTTGGCTGACGAATAGATCATTCTAGAATGTTTGCCAAAATGGAACATTTAATTTACATTAGTTTAATTTTGGTTGGACAATTAAATGGTGCAATCTGTAGTATGTAAGTATCAAGTGATTTAATAATCACCTTTATTATAAGATATTAAATAGAATAATAGTTATTTTTATATGTAAAGTTATGTAACGCAGAATGCACATTTTCAGTTATTATTTGTATGTAATTAATTAATAAAGAAACTATTGTACAGTAAACATCTTTTAATTATTAACTTTATCGAACCTGTACACAACATGGCGCTGCGGACAGGATAACGTAAAAAGAATAATTTTTGTCTTCTACAAATTTGGTAGTGATTGTTGTAATCAAGTGAAAAATACACAATAAGTTCAAAAGAACGTGGACTGGATTACGAATAAAATAATCACATATAATACTAGTGTGGAGGATTTAAAAAATAAACGGCGATAAAAAAAAAAAAGTGTACCATGATGAGTGACAAAGTATTATCACCGATGAATATGAATGGTAATTTGAAAGTTAATTGGACAAAATGGAAGCAACGTTTCTTGAATTATTTGGTGGCGTCCGAAGTGAATAAGAAGCCTGAAATCAACCAGTGTGCTGTTTTATTACATTATATTGGAGAAGAATGTTTCGACATTTATAACACTTTCGAGTTTCAAGAAGGTGAAAAGGATAAAATAAATGCCGTTATAGAAAAATTTGAAACATACTTTAACCCAAAAAAGAATTTAACCTTCGAACGTCATAAATTTTTTACTCGTAGTCAAAATGCGGGTGAGTCAATAGACCATTACGTTATTGACTTAAAAAATTACGCACAAAATTGTGAGTTTAAGGACCTATATGATGGGCTAATTAGAGACAGAATAATATGTGGTATCAGTGACTCCAAATTGCGCGAAAAATTATTGGAAATATCCGACTTAACATTGGAAAAAACGTTAGAAATATGTCGAGCAGCGGAAACGTCCAGAGAGCAGGCGCGAAGTATAGCATCTACGTCACAAATGGAGGAAGTGTCTGTGGATAGAGTACGCATGAACAACAAACATAAAAAATCACCAAGACTGCATGGTATCAACAGGTCAAGCAAGAACAACAATAATGCAACAATAAGAGGAGGCAACACCAATGGTGAATGTAGTCGTTGTACTTCAAATCATCAAAAATATAAGTGTCCAGCATTTAATCATATATGTAAAAAATGCAACAATCGAGGACATTTCGAGGTGAGATGTTTTAAAAATAAAAACTATAAAGTTAATGTACTAGAATACAATGATAGTGAATTATCCAATTCAGATAATGAAATTTTATATTTAGGCGCTATTAATTATCAAAATAAAAGTAAAAATAATGTCAATAAGAATTGGAATATAGAATTATTGATTAATAATAAACTAATTAGTTTTAAGGTTGACACAGGAGCACAACCAAATTGTTTACCGATTAAATATTTTAATTACATAAATACTAATAACAATAACATTAAGTTAGAATCTACAAAAATAATGATTTCAACCTACTGTGGTACACAATTAAATGTATTAGGCCAATGTATATTAGACTGTTTACATAACAATATTAAATATAAATTAAAATTTTATGTGTTGGATATTGATGCACCACCCATATTAGGATTAGAAGCATGTGAACAATTAAAATTGATAAACAAAATTAATAGTGTTGATTTAAATAATGAATTAAACAATTTAATTGCAGAATTTAATTTTTTATTTAAAGGCATAGGATGTATTAATATTAAACCATATCATATTGAAATTGATAAAGGTGTACAACCTGTCATTCATGCACCTAGAAAAATACCAATTGCTTTAGAAGCAGATTTTAAAAAACAATTAGATAATTTAGAAAATTTAGAAATCATTTCTAAAGTAAATGAGCCAACTGAATGGGTGAATTCGGTAGTGCTAGTACGGAAACCTAATGGAGATTTGAGAATTACATTAGATACGCGCGAATTAAATAAAGCTATTAAGCGTGAGCACTATCCTTTACCGACAGTTAATGAAATGCTCAGTAAATTAGCTGGAGTAAAATATATGAGTATTTTAGATGCAAACAACGGATTTTATCAAATTAAAATTGATGAAGATAGTAGTAAATTGTTCGTGTTTAATACCCCATACGGCAGATACAAATACCTTATAGTGTAGTAAAAGCGTAGTTTGACCGTGCATTTCGGGTAGGCAGCAATTTTTTTTTTGGAAGTTATAGGGGGGTCAGTGATGAATGTAAAACCGAGTTTTCGGGATCCGCGGTGGTGTCGTTTAGCCGCCATCTTCGAAAAAAGGTCGAATTTTATTTTTTCGAATATCTCCAAAACCGTAAGTCTGACAAAAAATTTGTAAAGACCTTATTTACAGATAATTTCATTTTTTACAAAATTTGTTATAAACTTTTTTACATAACTTTAAAAACAAAAAAGTTATCAGCAAAAAACCATGAAAAATTTAGGAACGAAAACTTTTGAAGCCAGATAACTTTTCTATTTTTGACCCGACAAAAAATATGCTTCTTATCTTTTTTATAGAGTACTTTTCAACAAAAAATTTGAGGTATTAAATTTTATCATCCGACTTCTAGTTAGGAAGTTATAGCTCTCCAAAAGTAGGTAGGTAAAAATTGTAACTAAAAAATCGTCGACTCTTAAGTGACATATTAATTTTAAAATACAATTATTTTATATTGTTTTACCTTTTTTGGCTAGTATGATTTTATGAAAAAATAGGTATTACATATTAACCTGAAATTTAACACCTTTCCGCACCACCCGTGGCGCTTAAAGCCCCTCTCTTGTAATATTTTTTTTAACAGCTTAAATCCTCATTCATAACAAATCTCATCCATTTTTATTTGTTTAATAAAAACGCCCCTTTTTTTATTTAAAAGAACAATGTTTTACAAAATTAAATTATAGTAACTCGGGAGGTGCGGGTTCATTGGTGCACTGTATAGGGACGAACATTCGTAAGGTTCTCATCCAGCCCCAGTATTCTGGATTTTTGTATCTTGCCAACCACGACTGTACTTGGCGGTACACTCTGAATGTGTGCATACGAGCTGCATCTTGTGTGGGCGGGAGCGAGGCAAGATTAAATTTACTTTTAATTGTTGATTTTGTACCGCAATATATTGATCGATTCTTCATGCTTATCACCGCCATACAAAGCAATAGAAAACCGCTCTTCAGCAGCACTCAATAAAATGCGGTCTACTTCTTCGTTCTGAAATAATTCTACTCCTGAAGCCAGCTCTGAATTTTTTTCAAGAGTATATATAAATTTCATTTTGCCCATATTGTAGGTTGCCGATGTTGTATCGCACCCAGAAAAAGCATGAATAAACAAAATGTTATTACTTACTACATCCCCATGCTTCAAGCTCGATGTAGAGTAAATTTTATCAGGCGTGTTACCTTTTTTTGGTTTAAAGAAAAAAACATTTGATTTGTTACGCCCAAAACCAACCAGCAGTATATCTATATCTTCAGTAACGATTGTTACGGAGTCGTACAAATCACACTTCTCCAGAGCAGAATTTACAATTAGTGAATCCGCGTCTGCTTCTGCTTGCTCGATATTATAGTCCCATTCCAGCAGTTCTTTCTTTAGAAGAGTAATTAAATTTTTCTTGTTATTTTGATTTGAAAGAAATTTTTCTTGTGGGATTGTCGGAATACTATTGCTACTGCAAATTATATCTGCACAGTGTTGCTTTTTCGACCTCCGAAGACGTTCCCACGATTTGGTGCCAGCTATGTTTGGATCGTCAGAGTAACCATCAAAAACTATACCTACCGATGAACCAAAATGATTTTTAATATATTTGGCATAATTTTGACAAATTACTTTAAATGATACGTTCCGCTCCCACACAACTGTATGAAGAAGGTATCCACCGTCAATAATGAAGAATTTATTTTCTCCAAGCTGCACGGGTGCACTAAGTGGTAAAAATGCTTTGAATAAAGAAGATTTCATGCTTTCCCGCATACCGTCCTCTGTAAACAACGATAATGGGAAAGGTGAAAGCTCGTATTTAAAGCATTCTTTTATATCGCCGATTGACTGCTTGGATATACATATTCTTTGGAAAATAAGCAAAGGATTAACTACTATTGGAGATTTATCCACTTCAATAGATCTTGAGACTGCGCTCAAAGGAAGCACTTTATTTTTTCTTTTGAAAGATAAATTACTGAAATTCTTGTCAATATTTTGAGAGATCATGGCTTTTCCAATTTCAATTGCACGGTCACAATTAATATAATCTGGGGCAATAATGCCAGTAAAAACTGATATTAATTCCGATCTTTCCAAAAATGGGTCATAAGATGCCAACCAGTGATCCAATTTTTCAACATTATCGTTATCTCTGATGACTCGTGTATCTCTGTGATCGACGTGTTGTTCCGAATATTCCAAGGAAACATTACAGAAATTTTCTATTTGCTCGCAGATGTCTTGCAATGATATCATTCCCAGTATCCAGGAAGCAAGCGTACTTTCAGATATTCCACGATGAGTTAACCCACCAGACGTTTTCATCATCCTCATAAGTGTTTGTTCAATGGTTTGGTCGGACATTATTCCACTCCAGAATTTGTTTGTCCGTCTGATAGTGAATCGGCCACCAGTAGTATAGTCCTCAAATTCTTGTGGAGGCATACGTTTGTCTAGTTCTTGCATATCTTGTAGGTAGAGTTGAGCTGATTTTGCGTACAAGAAATGCCCACTAGAGTGAAATACAGGGAGCATTTTTTGAACTGAATCTAAATGAAGGGTCCAGTTACCAGATCTTTCAGCTTCAATGAATTGTTTTAAAAGTGTGATAATTTTGAAATACTGTATCCAGAGCCTGGCTGTTGGTCCTTTATGTTCTAACATTGTAACAGCATCTTCGAATTTAGTAGCTATTTCCTTAAATGCCGTGATTTCAGCTGCTTGTAAAATCTGTGTTTTATTACTTACAATACTGTCCATTAAATCTCGTTCTTCATCAGTGAAATCAATAAATTCCATAATTTTTTTTGACAAAGACAAGTGCACCAAAATGTGACCTCGTACTGCTCTTGCGTATGCGTGGCCAGACATAATATTATTAACACAATTATCAGCATAAATTAGTTTTAGCAACTTTTCTAATCCACTACCAGACATAATGTACCCAACTGAACCAATAATAATAGTTTTATTTATTTACATACCTCACTTACCTTTCTTTACAGCGCGCAAACTCGATAACTGTATGTTTAATAATAAAAATAAGTACGTCAAATTGTTCGTTAAGAAATTTCCTATGAAAAATATAAGAAGCATTAATCTTGTCGGGTTGAAAATAGAAAAGTTATATGGCCTCAAAGTTTTCCACTCCTTAATTTTCCACAGTTTTTTGTGAATAACTTTTTTAATATCGATTTTCTGACAAAATGTTTCAAATAAAAATTGTAGAAAATAAAATTTTCTATAAAAATGGTCTTTACAAAATTTTTGTCTGCCTCACGGTTACAGAGATAATCGAAAAATTAATTTTGACCTTTTTTCCAAGATGGCGGCTAAACGGCAACACCCCCAGTCCCGAAAACTCAGTTTTATATTCACCACAGGCCCTTCTATGAATTTCAGAAAAAAAATTGCTGCCTACCCGAAATGCACGGTTCGATCGTTTTGAGCGACGCTTTTACTGTAGTATTAGGTTACCAATGGGTATAAGTAGTAGCCCCGAGATTTTTCACAAAATAGTTAGAAACATTTTTAAGGATTGCACTTATATTATATCATATATTGATGATATATTGGTATTCGGAGGTGAAACCATGAATGAGCATATAAAATTACTTAAAAATGTTTTTAATCGGTTGGCAGAATATAATATTAGATTAAATAAAAAGAAATGTAAATTTGGGGTAAAAGAGCTTACTTATATGGGATATAGAATAACGGCTAACGGATATAAGCCGGATGAAAATAAAATAAAACCCATTTTAAATATGCCGGAACCGCATGATAAGAAAGCGGTACAAAGATTTTTGGGCATGACTAACTATGTTTCTCGATTCATCCCAAATTATTCAGAAATTACTGTACCACTTCGGGAATTATGTAAAAAAAATGTTGCTTGGCACTGGGACGAAAGACATAAAATTGCATTTAATGATCTGAAATGTAGATTGATGCAGGAACCTGTACTTCAGTATTATGACGTACATAAACCTGCAGTCATATCAACTGATAGCTCAAATTTTTCAGTGGGCTGCGTCTTGTTACAGAATAATGCCCCAGTGGCTTATGGTTCAATAAGTCTGAAAGGCTCGCAATTAAATTATGCACAAATTGAAAAAGAATTGTATGCAATTGTGTTTGCTTGTGAACACTTTCATCAATATATTTATGGAAAAAAGATAACAATTTTAACCGACCATAAACCACTGATAGGTATATTTAAAAAACCGTTAAATGAAGTAACACTACGCATGCAGCGATTATTACTCAAATTACAATTGTATGATATTAATTTAAAATACGTTCCAGGGAAGCAACAATTTATTTCAGATACATTGAGTAGAATACAAATAAATGCAGTAGATAAAAATAATGATAATAATAAATTAACTGTAAATGAAATTGAGTCACAGGTTTGTTTAAATTTAAAATCATTACCGATCTCTGAAAAACAGTTAAATAAATTCAGAAACGAAACACTAAAAGACAAAACATTATCACAGTTAAAAAAATATATTGTACGGGGATGGCCAAAAGAGAAAACAAAGTTAAATAATAATGCTATAAGTCAATTTTACCAGTATAGAAATGAAATAAGTGAATATTCTGGACTTTTATTCAAAAATAATAAAGTAGTTGTTCCAAAATCGTTAATACCTGAAATGCTTGACAGAATACATTATTGTCATTTAGGTATTAACAAAAGCATATTAAGAGCTAAGGAGTACCTTTTTTGGCCAACCCTTTCCCATGATGTAGAAAATTATATTAAAAGTTGTGATTCTTGCACAACGTATAGAAATTCACAGTTAAATGAACCATTACTGCCACATATTCTTCCTGATTTACCTTGGCAAAAAGTAGGTGTAGATGTATTTCAATTGAAAGAGAAACAATATTTATTGACAATTGACTATTTTTCAAAATATCCAGAAATTAGCCTACTAGAAAATTTAAATAGTTTAACCGTAATAAATCATATGAAATCAATTTTTTCTAGACACGGTATACCACGTGCAGTAATGACGGACAATGCAAAACAGTTTTCTAGTCAAGAATTTCAAAATTTTGCTAAATCATATGATTTTAACCATTTAACGTCAAGTCCGTTATACAGTCAATCTAATGGCATGGTTGAGAGGGCTGTGCAAACTATAAAGAATGTTTTAAAAAAGTCCATACAAGATAATAAAGATCCATATATAGCAATTTTAGAATACAGAAATACACCTATTGACTTCAAAATAGGGTCACCCGCTCAATTATTGATGGGCAGAAGGTTAAGGGGTGTATTACCAGTTTCAAATAATTTATTAAAACCAAAAATACTGAACTTAAAAAATGTTAAAAAACAGTTCAAGGTAAAACAGGAAAGGCAGAAAGCATATTATGATAAAAAAGGCTCTAAAAAATTACCAGAGTTACAGAAAGGACAAAAAGTAAAAGTACAACAAGGAAAAATTTGGACTAAAGGTGTTATAGAAAAAATAAATGATAGACCAAGGTCATACAAAGTAAAATTGAAGAGTGGTAGTGTTTTAGATAGAAACAGGAGGTTTATAGCACCAGTTACTGACAATGCCTTAGCACCATTTATGGACAAGATCCCGAGTGTCTGTAGAAACTCAAATGACGATTTTTATAATAATGATAGTAACAATGACTTCAATATAGAAAATGAAATCGATAAAACATTGTTCAGTGAAAATAATTCGTATATTCAACCTCCAACGTATACAAACACTACAACTCTTTTTGGTTGTCATGTAAAACCACCCGAACGTCTTAGAATGTAAATATTAATCATTTTATCCCAGAAAGGGGAGATGTAGTATGTAAGTATCAAGTGATTTAATAATCACCTTTATTATAAGATATTAAATAGAATAATAGTTATTTTTATATGTAAAGTTATGTAACGCAGAATGCACATTTTCAGTTATTATTTGTATGTAATTAATTAATAAAGAAACTATTGTACAGTAAACATCTTTTAATTATTAACTTTATCGAACCTGTACACAACAGGATTTTTTTAATATCTTTGCTAGTTCACAAATAGAATATTCTAGAACATTTGCCATAATGTGCTATTTTGTCTCTTTTTAGGTGACCAATTCAATGACGACGTCTGTTTTTTAATATCTTTGCTAGTTGACGAATAGAATATTCCAGAACATTTGTCAAGATATGCTATTTGGCCTCTTTTTCAGTAACCAATTAAATGCTGTAATTGATTTTTCGATATCTTTGTTAGTTGACAAATAGAACATTCTAGAATTTTTGTCAAACTTTGCTGCTTAATCTCATTTTTAGTTACCAATTCAACAGTGAAGTCTGTTTTTAGTAAATTTCGAAAACTCGAAATTCAGCTATTACAGCCGCTCTCATGACGCAATCTGAGGCCGAAACTATAACAGAAATATGTTTTGAGGTCCCTAGAATACGAAAATGATATTCATTAAAATTTATTTATATATATATATATATATATATATATATATATATATATATATATATATATATATATATATATATATATATATATATATATATATATATATGTGTTTCCACGATAACTCTCGAACGAAACGTCTAATGCTTATGAAATTTTGTGTGCGAACTGGATTCTGAATTGGCTCGGCTAAGTTCGTTAACCAGACACGTCGGATGCCCAGAAGTAGGTTTTCTAGCCATTTTTTATCTATCATAAGACAGTTCGATTTTTACATCGTTGAAAAGGAAAAAAAATTATGAAGAAAATGTTCTTATAATTTTCTTTCTATGTTAAGTAATTTTCGAGAAAATGGTAATTTTTCACTTTTGCCTTATTTTGCTCTCTTTGTCATTGTAATAGGTAATTTACATTTCTGTCTCAGTTCCTTACAAAATAGAGAAAAAATTCATTTTGTTTACGTAAAACAAACGGTAGTTATTCAAAATTTATGTATTATAAATACCATATCTCTGTATCGTTTTTTTAAATTAAAATTAACCAGATATTTTAAGCATGTGTAATGAAGATTTTTTTTTTTATTGAATTTTAAATGAACAAGATAATGAAGGTAATGTCATGATATAATATTATTAAATATTATAGAAAAATAACATAATAATAATGTTTATATGCCAGGAAAAAAACTTTAAAGAACTGGATCGATTTTGAAAATTTTTTCACTATTATTCATTAATGTTAGAAAGCTAAACAATTTTAAGTGGACTTAAGGTATCTTATATCCGTTAGGCTATTGGGGACCTAAAAATGCCAAAAATTAACTACTCAATCGATTTTAAAAATTTTTTTCACCGTTAGTAAGTATTTGAATTAGTTAAATTATTAAATGATGTCCACAAAACCCTCACGGACTGCCATAAGTTATATGACCCGCCAAGGTCCATTAATCCCATAATTGTAAAAAATAAACTAGCCGACCAGTTTTGAAAATTTTTTCACTGTCAAAGATCTAAGCTATTTTAAACAGATATAGATTACGTAATGTAAGGTCCGCCATAGGACCCAAAAGTGTCAAAAATAAACTAACCGACCGATTTTGAAAATTTTTTCACTGTTAGAGAGCTAAACTATTTTAGAAAGATATAGCTTACCTTATGCAAGGTCCGCTAGGGTGCATTGGATCTAGAAGTGTCAAAAATAAAATAAGCGACCGATTTAGATTATATGTTGTATGAGGTCGGCCAGAGTCCTTGGATCTTTTAAGCGCCAAAAATAAACTAACCGACCGATTTTAAAAATTTTTTCGCTGTTAAAGAGCTAAACTATTTTAGATAGATATAGATTAGGTTATGTAAGATCTGACCGAGTCCATGGGACCCAGAAGTGTCAAAAATAAAATAACTGACCGATTTTGAAAATTTTTTCACTATTGGAGAGGTAAACTATTTTAGATAAGCACAACTGTTCTGCGGATGCGGAAGATAAAATATCCTATATATATATATATATATATATATATATATATATATATATATATATATATATATATATATATATATATATATATATATATATATATATATATAATGAGGTGCACTGGGATCTTGCAGATCCGGAAACACCAAAAATAAGCTACCGAACCGAATCTCAAAATTTTCTCATTACTAGAGAATGAAGTTATTTTAGGTGGATAGCACTATGTTGTATAAAGTCCGTTCGGGGTCTTGGGTCTCAAATATACCAAAAATAAATTACCCAGCCGATTTTGAAAATTCTTTTACTCTTAGAAAGCTAAACTATTTTAGATGGGTATAAAAATGAACTACCCAATCGATTTTGAAAATTTTTGCACCATCAGAAAGTTAAAGTATTTTAAATGGATATATGCGCCAAGCGCCTTATGCGAAAAAGCGCCAAAAATTAACTACTCAACTGATTTTGAAAATCTTTTCACTCTTAGAAAGCTGAATTATTTTAAATGGATACAGGTCTTAGATGAAATCCTCCAGTGCCCAATATTTGGAAATTCGCTATGTTATGCAGATGCTGCGACAGGGGTATTTGATAGCTTTGCTAGTTGACGATTAAAATACTCTAGAATTTTACGTTACTCATTTTGCATATTACCTATGCAGACAGAATATGTGTATAATATTTGCAGTGAAATTTTGAAATTGTTAGAGGTTACAAGACCATTAGACAATACTACCTATGGGCCTGACTCTGGCTTGGTACATAAATTTTCACCAACACAGACAAACAACAGCGTATCTGTGAGAGAAAAAACCCTACTAAATCGCTGACGTCACTACGTAAAATCGGAGTACGTACCATTGGATGTCTAATGTATTCATAAATTTCTTAAATGTGTAATCAAAATTTTACTTTGGCGCCTATCTCACTATGAAACTGTTATTTTAGTCCCGTGCTGTAACACTTTCATGGTGCCGACTGTAATAGCCAATAAATATTCCTGTGATGAAAAAACTCTCTTAGTACCAATACAGACCTTATTATGACATAAAACAGGTCGGATTGATCAATTACTACCCAATGCATCCTATATCTGTTTCATTTTTCAAAATAAAAATTAACCCTTTGCACTCGATGGGCGTCGCCACGGCGACACAATAAATATTAATTCCACTCGTTAGGCGCCGCAGCGGCGCCATAAACAATAGGTACGTATTTTATTATTTACAACACGCTAGGGGACCTAAGGCCCGATTTACATTAGCGCTCCGCTCTCAGTACGATATCACTCCGCTCCCGGTTCGATAAAATATTCTTACATAATAAATAATGAGTGTATTCACATAATCGCTCTGATATCGGTCCGATATCAGTCATGGTTCGCTCTCGCTTCAATACCGCTCCAATACCAATACCACTGAGATAATATTTTATCGGAGCGATATCAGACCCTATATCGATGATAGTGAACACGTTTATAATTCCACTTCGCTCCGTTTCTCAGCCTTCTTTATTTATTTGAAAATTATTATATTAGGAAAACATGATACAACACAACGACGCGACGTCTTGCTACAATACATTGTGATACATACTACTAAAATTAACTAATAGATATACTGTATTATGGATATTATGTTCTCCTATTACAATAGTGTTTGCAGCGTTTTAAAACTACTGTCGAGCTGAGTACCCATACTAAAAAATGGTTCGAGTGCAAAGGGTTAACTAACTTTTCAAGAACGTGTCATCATCGATTTTGAAAATTTGTTCACTGTCAGAGAGATAAACTATTTTAAATGGATAAGTTATATTGTATGAGGCTTGGCAGGGTTCGGAGGTCCCAAAGCGCGAAAAATAAAACTGCCTAAACGATTTTGAAAATTTTTTCACTTTTAAAAATTTAATTTCTTTAAAATACATACATGCTATACTATATGAGATTAGTCAGGGTCCTGAAGCCCCAAAAAGCGCCAAAAATTAACTACTCAATCTGTTTTGAAAATTTTCTTACTGTTAGGCTCATTTCAGACCAAGCCAGTCGCGTCCAGTCAAGTCACGTCAAGTCTGACGCATTTTGATTCAACATACACCGATTCAATGCAATTGCAACATAAACTGAATTTTGCTTTCAGATATAATCAGTCGCGTCCAGTCAAGTCAAATCAAGTCACCGTCAGTCCAGTCAACGATTCAACAAGTTGAATTTTTCATCAGTCAATGTAAGTCATCTGTCCATTTTGTACATGCGTATTAAGAGGTACATACATATTATATGTGTATTGTGGTATGTATTGTGTATAATCAAATCACAGAGCATATTATTTTCTTATGTTATCTCTGGTATAATATATTATGTATATATATGCAGTACTATTATTTTTTAGCGAATTTCCAAAAAATTGAATTTCAGCTTTTACGACCGCACTCATGACAAAGTCTGAGGCCGAGACTAACAGAACTATGTTTTGAGGTCCCTAGAATTCGAAAATAATATTCACTAAAATTTATATATGTATATATATATATATATATATATATATATATATATATATATATATATATATATATATATATATATATATGTGGGATCAGATGAAGAAATTTAATAATTTATTGTTATTATTGTTATTTTTAATTAATTTATAGTTGTTTTAAAACAGTTGATCAATAATGTTAAGTGATCTATGAATTGAAAACAAAATTTTAGATAAATAGATTATTTTTAAAAGAAAGACGTGTTTTTTTCAAGACGTATTTCAAGACGTATTTGAAGACGAGAAAGAAAGACGAATTATTAGGACGATTATTAAAAAGACGTATTTTTCAAGACGTATTTGAAGACGATATAAAAAGACGAATTCTTAGAGGATTAATTTGAAGACGGTTTAACATAATTGTTCAACATATTGAATTAATGTGCTTTGTCGAAATTAAAGGATTTATTTAATTAAAAGAAAACTAAATTATTTTTTTTAATATTTCTACATCAGAAGTGGGATTAGACCTGAAAAGTTGAATTTGCAGTTTGAAGCATAAAATTGATGGAAATTTCGTGAAATTGAAGAAAATAAAAAAAAAAATAAAAATTGTATAATTTGTCAGCAGTTTGTGAAATAATTACGTGTTTGACTGGTTTCTGTGGTTGCAATTTTCATTCTAAATTAGTATCCTAAACGACACTGAAAATAAAATACCCCTGTCGCAGCATCTGCATAACATAGCGAATTTCCATTCATAAAAGTTACTTTTTCTCGAAAACCCGCTTACCTAGAATAATGGTTCAAAATGTATTTTCTGTGATTTTCTTGGTTCTTTACCACAATGTAAAAAAAATTGGAAAAACCTTTAAATTTTGGCAAATTGTTTGCAAAAAACTCATTTTTTTGAGGTTTTTGGAATCGGACGTGTCTGACTGGAGAACTCATACAGAATTTTTGGACTTTCAACGTTTTATTGTTTTATTATATTTGTATCCCAAACTAGTATCTATCCTATAAATATAACAAGTTTCATCCAAAATGAATTTCTCGGAAATATAGGCACTTAAATTTTCGAAATTTCTAAATTAATTTAAAATAGAGTTAGTCTCCAGAAATTTTGTATTATGGTAAATTTAATTTAATAAATGACAAGTATATAAGTATAGTAATTATAAAGCATTCGCATAGAACAATAGTTTTAAGTATACATGCACATAAGCAAAATAATTTTTGTATTTTCCTGAAGGAAGGAAATATTTTCCCGTAATAAAAAGTATCCTAAATGTTGACGCAGGTAATAAGTTATCACTACACCAGATTTCATAAAAATCCGTTCAATAGTTTTCGCGTAATATGTGCACATGCTCAAAAAGTTTTTTTACTTTCCTGTGGGAATGAGCCACTTTCCCGAAATAAAAAGTATCTGAGATGCTGACTCAGGTAATAACAATAAGTTATCACCACACCAAATTGCATCAAAATCCGTTCAATAGTTTTTGCGTACTGTATGCACATGCTCAACATGGTTTTTCCATTTTCCCGTGGGAATGAGACATTTTCTCGAAGTAGAAAGTATCTTAGATGTTGATCCGGGTAATAAGTTGTCGGCACACCAAATTTCATTAAAATCCATCCAGTAGTTTTTGTGTGATGCGTGAACAGACGAACAGACAGACAGACAGACAGACAAAAATTTAAAAAATCGCTGTTTTGATATCTACATCGATAACTATTTACAGTATCTGCACAATTTTTAAAAAATATTCCCTATACAGAAACGGTCTCGTTACATTTGTATTATATGTATAGATTACCTATTAATGGCTCTTTATTTAAAATATTAATTTTTTTTTAAAATAAATCGCCCCCTGTTCTAGGAAATATATATTTTTTAAATTTTTATAAAATTTCTTATGAAAGTGAGCTTCTTAGACAATTTTATTTTGTATTAATGTATTTTATTTTGTATTAATGTATTAAAACATGAACATTTAAATGTTGGCAATTTCTGTATATTGGCGCTATCTATCTAGCGCGTTAGTTAACTACTTTATTTAAAAGTTCGAATAAAATTCCAGTCATTTTAATTTTTAATTGTTCAAGAACTTCAGTACCTTCAGTATCATAAAAGCAAGCAAAATAATATTACAATTTATTTATGTAGATACATATATGATGGAAAGTTAAGAAAAGAAAATGTTTTTTTGGAAGTTCATGTTTAAGGTAAAATCGAAAAAACTTGGAAAATTTAATTAGTAATTAATTTTTTTTTAAATATTTTTAGGTTTGGTTGTAAATGAATCTACTGTTGATCTTTTAATATGATACTGAACTATTCATTATTTAAAATGAAAAATTGTGTACTTATTAGATGATGAAAATAAAAAATTAGTAGTTTGAAAAACCGAAACAAATCGAGCGACGTCTTGAAAAAGTCTGTCGGGACACCAGAGCAACGGAGCTAGAACCGTGACAAATCCGGGAAAACCAAGACGTATGGACACTCTACACGGATTGTGAATGTTATAAACTTTAAGTTTTGATTTTTAAACATATTTTGAGTGAAATTGAAAATTAACAACGTGTGAAATTTGACATTTTAGTTAAAGTGCATATAAAATATAATACCTACATGTTTTTTTTAAAAATACAAATATAAATAAATGTTTTCTGTTTTTTTTTTTTTTTATTTTAATTGTTATTAACTATTTGGCTTTTTTAATAATTTAGAATTTTTCTGTCAAATGAATAAATTCTGAAAATATGAATTTATGACATAATTTCAGTAAAAGTGAAAATGAAATTTTTCACCCACACTTTTGTAGCGCCAATGTACAACATCACTGGATCCCAATTTTCAAATGGATAGATAATTTCAAACAATCACCCGCTAGTTAATTATCGCTAGATTTGATGCTAGAAAATTGAGAAAAAACAGGTCATATAGATTTTTTTTTATTTAGATTTTATTTGTAATGATTGAATTACAAAATTCAAAAGGATGTTAAAAAATGTGTGTATTCACTATGAGCTTTTGCCTGTAGTAAATCCAGCTGCTCAAAATCGGTTTCAATATATCAGTTGGTCAGGACGGCATTTGTACATAATTTTAATATTTTCTTTAAGAAATAGTATTTTTTTTTTAAATACTTGTTTGATTTTTTCAAGGCGAGTACTTTTTACGATGTGTGTTTACCAAATTCTACAAAATAATTAAAAAAAAAAAAAAACATTGTAACCCTACTATTTTGAAATTTTCAAAAAAATATCATGATAATTACCTCATATATGCTTTTTCTGAGTTAATTATTGAAAAATATTCTATTTTCCGAGATTTTTAAGGTAAAACGAGCAGATGTATGGTTTTTGTTAAACAAATTTCAGATCTTTAATACATTTTTGCCTTAAAAAAATAAATATTTAATATTTTCAAAAATGTATGATACAACTTGTCAAAATTTAAAATTATTTGTTTTGTTGTCAAAAGAAAAAAAAACTGAATGTGCAAATTTATTTACCACTAAAATGATGGGTTTATACATATAATTATAACGTAGTATTGTCATTTGGATAGAAAATTACGTAAAAATATTATTGTTTGAATATGATTTAACGTAATTTTTATGCGATTGTAGCAAGCTCTTATTAATTTTAGGAAGGTGTAAACATCATCTAAATTCTGATCATATCACATAACATACTGCGCCGTGATTTTTTATCTAAAAAAAAATGGAATAGAGATACATTATAAAAACATTTAACTGACAAAGAAAAAGAATATAGCCGAATCGTTAAACTGGATTAAAAAAATCATGACACGCTACTTAAAAAGCGGTTTTTTTCGAATTTAGCTCGTAAAAAATGAGACAGAAAAAAAAAGAATGCGAGTGCGAGTGAAATGGAGAACGACATATTTCCTAGTTTTTCTCGAAAAGTAAGTAATTTAGAGCAACGGTATAAAAACATTTTTTATGCATTTTACCTTTTACCAGGGCTTGGTGTAAAAAAAAATTTGAAAAATTGCTTAATTCTGGCAAAAAACTCATTTTGTTGACAAAAAACGCCCGGAAAACCTACTTCTGGGCATCCGACGTGTCTGGCTAACGAACTCATCCAACGATTTGGAAAATCGAATTCGCACACAAAATTTCATAAGCATTAAACGTTTCGTTCGAGAGTTATCGCGCGGATACATATATATATATATATATATATATATATATATATATATATATATATATATATATATATATATATATATATATATATATATATATATATATAAATTTTAGTGAATATCATTTTCGTATTCTAGGGACCTCAAAACATATTTCTGATATGGTCCCGGGCTTAGGTCGCATCATGACACCTGGCGTAAAAGCTGAATTTCCAGTTTTGGAAATTCGCTAATAACTTGAGATTGTTAATTCTTTTTAATTCTAAAATTTCATTTTAGTATGGCGAATCAAAATAATAATGATTTAATTGGTGATGAAATTCATTGTTCTACTCCTATGCGAACATCTGCTTTTGAAGTGGAACATGAAACTACTGCCCAGTCTTTAAATTTAATTCAATGGGAACATCAATTACTAGAACGTGAACGAAAACTATTAGAACGTGAAAAGGCTATGTTTAACGAAGAAAAACAGTCGATTATTCACAATCATTGTGATACTACGTTACAAAAGTCTATGGTCGAAATCGGTAGCGATGTGTTACCCTTATTCAATCCAACTGAAAGGAATGGACTTAGTCCCATAATATGGTTACGAAAGTTAGAGGAGATATCAAAAGTCTACAAATGGGATAATCAGCTTTTATTACATCATGCTATTAGCAAATTGCGTGGCGCAGCAAAATTTTGGTTTGACGGGAATGTGGACGCCATAAATGGTTGGAATGATTTCAAAAGTAAACTGATTCATAGTTTTCCTGTTTTATATGATGACTCAGATGTACATACTGAGTTAATGAAGCGTCAACGAAAACCAAATGAGGAAGTCGAAGATTATGTGTATGAAATGTTAGCTATATCAAAGAAATCGCAAAATATATCAGAAAAAACTGTGATTAAATATATTATTGCTGGATTATCAAATCGTGAATTAATTAGAGTATTATCTATTTCTGAATTTGATGATATCCATTTGCTTTTAAAAAAGATTAAGCAGTATGAAGCCACTATTAAACAAGTAAGAGAGCGTAATGATTTTAGCCGGCCGTGTAAAAATGAAGAAATTAGAACTAGATCTTTCAGCTCACCTAAATTTCGATGCTATAACTGTGGTACTACAGGTCATAAGTCTAAGAATTGTCCTGAAAAGCTAAAAGGTTTTAAATGTTTTAAATGTTCACAATATGGTCACGTATCAACAAAATGTCCCAATCAACATTTAGATACACAGTCAAATACTCAAAAGGCGACAATGATAACTCATAATAGTCATAATACATCCACTCCTGAATCATTAAAACCTGTTTGTTGTTTATCAGAAACTGTAAAAATGACGAATATGATGAAAGTAGTTGTAATACAAAATCAGGAAATACAATCTCTTATTGATACTGGGAGTGATGTCAATATGATATCCGCTGATGAATATGTACGATTGAATTGTAGTGGTCTTATAACAGATAAAGCTAAGCTGACTGGTTTAGGTGGTTATGAAGTTGAAGTATACGGTAAATTTGAAATGGAAATCACCATTGATGATATAACTTTGTCAGTTAGTTTTCTAGTTGTACCGGTCAGCATTATGCGATATAAAATGATTTTGGGAAAATGGTTCTTGAATCAGGTAAATGTTTCAATAACATCTGGCACTGTTAAAATAACAAAATTGGAAACCAATTGTGACGAATACGAGAGTAACAATGTACTTGATGTCATGATTTCTGAATTTGATGTTGATGGTAACATAGAGTTGGATTTGGATTCAACAGCAAGTTCATGTGCAATACAGGAAGTTACAAATTTAGTTGTTGGATACAATCCTATTCCGAAATTAGAATCAAAAGTTAAATTGAAAATTTTACTAAAAGACGAGCAACCCGTTTATTGTCGACCAAACAGAATCGCTTACTGTGAGAAAGAAGAAATTCAAAAACACATTGATGAATGGCTTGAAAACAAGATTATACGTCCTAGTTCTTCAGATTTTGCTAGTCCGGTGATTCTGGTAAAGAAAAAGGAAGACCTCGAATTGATAAAACTGATTGAAGGGGAGAGTCGAGAATTATATGAGCAAGAAAGAGAAGAACTTCGCATGAAGGCAAAATTGTCTATAAATAAAATTCAGGATGAAAATCGGAAAACTTATAACAAAACTCGAACTGATGCCGTCAAATATGAAATTGGGGATCTTGTTGCAATTCGTAGGACACAGTTTGGATCGACTGACAGACTGCATTCTAAATTTTTAGGTCCTTACAAAGTGACGGCTGTCCATGATCATGATCGATATGATGTGGAAAAGGTAGGAGTAGGAGAAGGTTCCAATCGTACAAGTTCTAGTGCAGATAATATGAAGCATTGGGTGGATAAGTCGTTCGGGGCGAACGAAAGTCAGAATGGCCGATCTGTGGGATCAGATGAAGAAATTTAATAATTTATTGTTATTATTGTTATTTTTAATTAATTTATAGTTGTTTTAAAACAGTTGATCAATAATGTTAAGTAATCTATGAATTGAAAACAAAATTTTAGATAAATAGATTATTTTTAAAAGAAAGACGTGTTTTTTTCAAGACGTATTTCAAGACGTATTTGAAGACGAGAAAGAAAGACGAATTATTAGGACGATTATTAAAAAGACGTATTTTTCAAGACGTATTTGAAGACGATATAAAAAGACGAATTCTTAGAG
This sequence comes from Brachynemurus nebulosus, assembly GCA_035578155.1. Lineage (NCBI taxonomy): Eukaryota > Metazoa > Arthropoda > Insecta > Neuroptera > Myrmeleontidae > Brachynemurus > Brachynemurus nebulosus. The sequence goes on from JAPWDM010000028.1 coordinate 4,693,576, forward strand.
GATTAATTTGAAGACGGTTTAACATAATTGTTCAACATATTGAATTAATGTGCTTTGTCGAAATTAAAGGATTTATTTAATTAAAAGAAAACTAAATTTTTTTTTTTATTTCTATATATATATATATATATATATATTATATAATATATATATATATATATATATATATATATATATATATATATATATATATATATATATATATATATATATAGAGAGAGAGAGAGAGAGAGAGTGTGTAAAATATATAAATCTCAAAATTTGCAGGAGAGAAAGGTCTCAGTCTACTGATTAAGTATTGCTAGTTAAATTTTACCTATCAAGTTTCATTTCAGAAATTTTCGATTTCAAAAACGTGTTAAAAAATGGCCCCTGGAGAAAAAAAAATTAATCAGGCTCTGATTACCTATCATTTTTTTCCTTTGTTTTTTTGAACGTAAATTTTTTTGTCAACAAAATATTTTTACCTGCTTGTTTACAGAATCTTTTTAAAATAGCTATACAGTAGTGTCCATAAAAATTTGAACATAATTTCTAATGTAACAATTTTACGTCATATTTGAAATAGATACATTTCGTCAAATCTCATTAAATTATTTAGAAAATTAATATAAACCTACAATCGATTTTAGTAATTGAAACATCACTGGCTTACATCAACTTTAATCCAATTCTTTGACACATTTAACACATTCAAAGCTGCCTCGAACATTGGCGAAGTTCAGAACAATATTAAAACTAAAGACCCCTCAAAATAAAGATAGTTCAATGGTTAAGTGCGTTTTTCTAATGATGAGACTGCTGACATGAAAGTATTTTTTTCTGTAAAAGTTAGTTTAACAAGTTAAAAAAACATACTTTTTCCTAAAATTTTTCGATTGGAACTGGCGTCTTAGTCCTAAAACTTCATTTTAGTTTAAGTTTCTTGTAAAAATTAAATAAAATCTTAGGTTGGAGTATTTATGAATTATGCCACAATAATTAAATTTAGAATATCCTTAAAATATGTATACACAATCGGTTTATTATTCACATACACTTCTAGTTTTAATACTTTGATTTAAAGAAATTATAAATCACTAAGTTCTTTTGGACGCGGGCTCCGGAGCAGGACGCCCACTTGCTCAACTCTTAGAACGACAACAAACACATTTACAGATTTAATTCATATAATACAATAACACATATTATACTACGTCCGAAATACCTAGATTTGATTGTTTCTGTATTTCTTTAAGCCATCAAGTCAAAAATATATTTTGTTGGACAGAGCAACGTGCAGTTCAAGCCAAAAATGGTCTAACAATACATTACAATGCGTTGTGCATTTGGTGACCAACACCGACCAACTAAATGCCTTAAGCGGTATCGGCCACACTCAGACACACTGCTATCCACAATTTTTTACACATACGCTTAGGGCTTGATCATGATTCATGACTTATGTAGTTATGTGACAATATGTATGTACAAAATAAATGTATGTAGGTTACTAGTTTAGTACGTTTTAAAAACAAAAATAATATCTAAATGTACCACTGAAAGGGGGCTTCCAAGGTCAAAGTTGCACAATTCAAATTCCAGTGGCGGTTTTTTTCCTAATCCAATAAAAAAAACTTTACTTATTTTATCATAACGTAATAGTGACATTTCCAAAAATTAATTAATACGATTGAAAACACAGTAGTATTTTTTAAATTTTAATTTTTGATTTCATATTGAGTGGCATATTGAATTTTATAATGTCTTACAATTTCATTAATATGTTCACCACTTTCAGTTTTAGAAATTACCTCTAATTTTTTATTAATTGTTAAAAATTTTTCTTTTAAATTCACTTATTTTTAATGTAAGTACAATAATTGTTAAACCACACACTTATACAAGTGACTGTGACGACACTGATAAACACGAAATCGAAGACCATGTCCATATGAATCATTCATAAGTTCATAACATCACACTAATATCATTATTTATTAGTTTTTAGAATATTACACTCATCAACAAAATTAACCGTTCAATCTCCAAATAGTATAACAAATTATTTTTTGAAAGCTGTGGTTATTAGATTCTATTTGTTTAGTGAGTACGTAATTTAGCAATAAACTAAGCATTCTCTGCTATACCTACTGTAATCTATGTTTACTTCAAAAAACAATAAGAAGTAAAAAAATGTAATTTTTATTAAAAATAAATTAAAAGTTGCTTTTAAATTTTATATTGAGGAGAAAAATACTTTTATTACCTATGTTGCCTCTCCCTGCGTCAGTATGTCATACAGACGATTAGAAAACCTGTCGATAACATCCTGAATATTTAATCCTAAAAGTTAATTTTTATAAATTTCTTAAAATCGTTTAAATTAAAAGAAATTAAAATGAATTCTGATTGTTAAATCGTTTATTTAGCAAATAAGATTCAACATCACAAACGAAATTTAAAATAAAATAAATTTATTATATTTTCAAATATAGGTATGTATACGTATAATATTCATTATAAATTATAATCTAATCATGTCTCCTTTTCCCAAATACATACATACATAGCTGGCTTGTATTAACTTGCATAGAACACAATCATATAAAACATATAGGAGAGAGTCACTGCTATTTTGGCTCGTAAGTTGGACCGCTCCAATTTTAAGTAACTGAAGGACAGATAGAGCCTTTTAACTAACAATGAAAACAAGTCTGATATCGCTCCGTCCGATAAAATATTACCTGAGTGATATTGATATTAGAGTGGCATTGGAGTGGGAGCGAACCGTGACTGATATCAGACCGATATCAGAGCGATGATGTGAATACACTCCTTGTTTATTGTGTAAGAATATTTTATCGAATCGGGAGCGTAACGATATCGTACCGAGAGCGGAGCGTTAATATAAATCGGGCCTTATTTTTTCTTTGAAATTTGAATAAATACCCCTGTCGCAGCATCCTGCATAACATGGCGAATTTCCGTTTATAAAAATTAGTTTTTCTCGGAAACTGGTTGATATAGAATAATAGTTTAAAGACCTTTTTTACGTAATTTTCTCTCCTCTTTTAAGTGGTGTAAAAAAATTTCACAAAAATTTTTGAATAAGTGGAAATTTTGGCAAAAAACTAATTTTTTGCAAGAACATAAGCCATGTTCCTGGCATCCGACGTGTCTGGCTGAAGAATTCATTCAAGGGTTTGGGACTTCCAATGTTTTCACCAAATTTCGCAACTATTGGATACTTCGTTCGAGAGTTATCGCGCGGACACACACACACACATATATATAATATATATATATATATTATATATATATATATTATATATATATATATTATATATATATATATATATATATATATATATATATATATATATATATATATATATACCGAGTGTAAAATATATAAATTTCAAAATTTGCAGGAGAGAAAGGTCTCAGTCTACTAATTAAGTATTGCTAGTTACATTTTACCGATAAAGTTTCATTTCAGAAATTTTCAATTGTCAAAAACGTGTTAAAAAAAGGCCCATAGAAAAAAAACCTTAATCAGGCTCTGATTACCTATCTATTTTTTTTCTTTGTCTTTTTTAATGTAAATTTTTTTGTCAACAAAATATTTTCACCTGCTTGTTTACGGAATTTTTTGAAAATAGTTATACAGTAGTGTCCATAAAAATTTGAACATAATTTTTAATGAGACAATTTACGTCATATATCAAATAGATCGATTTCGTCAAATCTCATTAAATTATTTGGAAATTTAACAAACACCTACAATCGATTTTAGTAACTGAAACATCACTGACTTACATCAGGCTTATTTCACGTACGATCACCACACCCCGAAATCTTGATGTCACCGATTTGGATGATATTCTATAATAATGTTCTACTATACCAATAGTTTTGAAATGTCATATTTTTTTTTCTCAATTTTAATAAATATAGATAGAGAAATAATAATTAAATATAATCTATCCAATTTTTTCTTTCTTATCTCTTGAATACCACACATATTTCGGAAAAACGCAAAAATCCGTATCCCATAATTTTTGGTGCCCTTTCTATTTATGATGGTAAAAATTTGATATATTGAACCACTCAGGCTGTACAAGGAAATTTACCCCCATTTTAACCCCTCTAGCCCCTCTTATAACTCCGATTCCGGTTTAACTTATATAGGTGAATAGGTCTTTTAAAGACGAACATTTCATTGATTTAAAGTTTTCCTCTGTCTCTTTATAGTTTTTGAGATATCTTAATAAATACGATTTGAACCCCCACATTTAAGGGCTGGTTTCACCCCGTAAAAGTGGACGATGGCCGATAAAAAAAAAACACGGGTCCCTTATTTTTGCCTATTCTACATACCAGCAAAGTTTCAAGAAGATCGGCGATTGACACTTGGGTAGTGTTACGACCGTCAGGTGTTAATAAAGTTTTTATTGGAATTAATTTAAAACGCATTTTTATATTGATCTAAAAAAGTATAATTGATTTTATGAACAAAAAGTCAACGTAATGATAACATTTTACTAGTCAATTTTGTCACTTTAGTGAAATTTCGAGAACGTATAACTCGAAAACGGTGAGTTTTAGAATATATGTTGACTGGAACTTTTTTACTTATTTTGACTTGAGAAATCGATATATCCAACAATAGTACTTAACCTGTATCATTTTATACCTCATGGATTCCCGCCACATTATTGCCATTCCCATGGAAAGTCCTGAAGATTCCATCACAATTTTCATATATTATATTCTGTAGGGTATGGCGCATATACTGTAGAAATTTTACGAAAATCAAAGTAGGCGCTTTTTTGCTATGAATGTCCAAATTTGGTCATGTTTGGATACCTATAAATCTAACTATATATTAAAGACGGGGATAATTCTTATACATATACCTTCCTATAATGTTCCCTAAGTACGTACCAATTTTGGTGAAATTATCTTTAATAACTTCGGAGATATTCAACTTTTTTTAAGAAAGTGTCGAAAATTGGAAAAAATTTAGGCAAACTTCATTACACCATAACTTCCATATTTATTAAAATTGAGAAAAAAAATATGACATTTCAAAACTATTGGTATAGTAGAACATTATTACAGAATATCATCAAAATTGGTGACATCAAGATTTCGGGGTGTGGTGATCGTACGTGAAATAAGCCATCAACTTTAATCCAATTTTTTGACACATTTAACACATTCAGGGCTGCCTCTAACACTGGCGAAGTTCAGAACAAAATTAAAATTAAACACCCCTCAAAATGAAAATGGTGCTTAAGGACATAATTTCAAAAAATAAAATAGCAAGTTCAAGATTTTAACACTTTGATGCTATCTCTACCGCAAAATGAATCCACCAATTTTTTCTTTAAATCCTCACATACACTTTAAAAAAGAACAGACTCATTAAGAATTCAGTAAATATACTATTGCTTTTCTTATTTATAATTTTATTTTCCTAGGTAACAATATTCTAATAATACTGAAAATGTTTAGAGAAAAAAGATGCAAATATAAGGTTTAAGGTGACACTATCTCTTATTCTTTCTTACATGTATGCAATGCTTATTTTATTACAAGGATGTGAAATTAAATACATACATAATACATTATGTGATGTTTTTCGTCCCTAATACATAAATAATAGGTCTTCACAGCAGGATAGCTCTAAGATTAGGGATGGCGGTTTTTCAAAAATAACCGGTTTTCGGTTATTTCGGTTTTTTTATGCTTGGTTTAACCGGACGGTTTAAACCGCTCAAAATAACCGGTTTTTTAAATAACCGGTTTTCTTTTTTTTTTTATTTTAGGCAAAACAACAATACTTATTATCAGAAAATTTTTATTTTTACATTTACACTCATTTTAAACGAAATGAATGCCGTGAATACAGATAAAAATTTAAAAATAAATTAACAAAACTAACACAAACTCTAAACAAAAACAAAAGTTTTTCACTGATTATTACACGAGAAATTTGTACCTGTCTAACGAAAATTTGTTACCTAGCAATTTAACGAAAAGATTCTTTAATTAAAAATACCCGTCAGCAAAGCTGGAAACAAATTAGGTTAGGCAACAAATTTGAACCTTTGAAAAGAAAAAAAATATTTCTAAAAAAATTACATATCTTAATTACTGACTGTTATTTAAACAATGTTCTCTAATAATTAGGGCAACGAAAAATGTATTTTGACCTTTACAGTATACTTACTTTTGCTGTAGATCAAATTAACTAAAGTTGGTCTGACGTCATTAACAAATAAAGCAAAATTAAACGTACATATTTATGTTACTATAGTCACTCGAATATAAAAATAACAAAAAGGAAAAGAGACAGAAGACTGGGGCGTCTAATTTTGCTTCATTTATTGCATACATCTGATGACGTCAGACCAACTTTTTTTAAGTTATTATCATCTTAAAATGGATAATGGATTAAGGTAGAGATTCTCAAATTTATTTTCTCCGTAAATATATTTCAAAATTTCAAATAAAATGATAGATTGTTTGCGGCTACTAACATAAGATGGTTTCGAAAAATACTGACCTATGGAATATCTAGGTTAAATTAAATATTTTAAAATAAATACAGTGTTTTTTAAAAAGTTCGCTTTATGTGAGGAAATTGTTTACTATTAATTTTTTGAAAAATAGTGGGATCACTTGGTGCTCCCCCCCCCCAGAAATTTATTTCCAATTTATTTTAGATGAATCTTTGATGAAAAATAGCGAACTATCAACACTCATGTCCCGACTTTATTTTAGATACAAGTACCATCAACGCCACCTTGTATATTAGTTACACCGCCGACAATAAACGATATATGTATTTTTTTATAAGACATATGGAGAGTGGCAGGAACAGGATCTAAGCTAATAAAAATATTCAGAAAATTATCAGAATCGACATACTTGTTTACATTACAAATTGTTGAATGTTAATTATTAGGTCGTTTTAACGTAAATGTATTCGAATTTTAAAGAAATTAACTTATTTTTGTAAAGAAAAAAACACCGGCCATTAAATATTGACCTAATTTTTTAAATTAAGATTTTTTTTCAAAACTAATTTGTCCGTTTTTTTTCCGGTTATCGGTTAAGAAAAAAAACACCGGTAGTAACCGAGTCAAAAAAATAACCGAAAAAAAGCGGTTCACCGAAACAAAAAAACCGGTTTTCGGTTAAAACCGGTCGGTTTTTCCCATCCCTACTAAGCATTCAATCACAGAACATCAATTCAATATTTCTTATTTCTGTGATACTTAGGTACCAGGCCAACCAGTACAATTATCCGTACAAGAAAACAGGACATTAACCAAACACCTATGAAATTCTTTTTTGTAGAAGTTCGTATATGAGTTAAGTAGTGCAACTAAATTTTACAATCATAATGGAGAATGATATGTTTGCTCGTACTAGTGGGGTGTAGCTTTACTTGACTGAAAATAAGATGTTTATTACCAACGTGAAAGTTAGCAATAACAAAAGAAATAATACTTTCGTGAACCCCAGTAAAAAAAGTCTAATATTGTATATACAATTTTTATTACTCAGTAATTGTGATATGTGGGTGGAGGACAATAGCGATAATAAATAAATACTGATGTTCAAAACACCAGAACATGAAAATAAGCATTACAAATTTCATTTATTAGCTTTCCCTTGAATGAATGAATGCTGTAAGTGGGTCGGGATTCAGAGCTCCCGTTGCACGTAGGCCACCAAATACGGGCCCATTGTACCCCACGGCATCCAAGAGGGACTAACTAATGCCCAGTCCCTCATAGAAACTCAGGATTGCAGTACAATCTGCAGTCCTGATGTCCTCGGAACTCAGTATTGGAGATCCCAGATACTTGTATCTCAAGGATGACAATGCTTCACAAGAGCATAGAACATGGGACGAAGATTCGTCCTCCAAGCCGCACCTTCGGCAGAGAGGACTTTCCACTAATCCCATGATATGCAGGTGCTTTCTCAGGACGTTGTGCCCCGTGAGTATACTTGTTAACCGGCTCAGCTGTACCCTGCTTAGAGATAGTAATTCCTTTCTCCGTTTTAAACTAGGCAGTACTATAAACTCTCGGGCCTGTTTGTCCGTTGTACACACTTTCCAGAGATGGACGTGCTGTCTTTTAGCCCATCATCCACAGCACACCTCACTCTCTGGAATGGTATTCCTAGGGCCTGCCTAGGGCTTTCATTGGAATCAAAAAATATTTTTAAATTCATATTGGTTCGAAAACAGTTACCAACTTTAATAATTGTCTGCTAATGAATATATACTCATAATGAACTTTCGCTTAAAATCACATTTAAAAAAAAAAAAAAAAACATGCATAGCTTATTGTTGAGACCCAATATTTCTACAAATTATTGTGCTTATCGAATTATTTTTAAAATCAAACAATTATTTCTATTAACAAATACAGTGAAACCTGCCAAGTTGGACACCTCTGTATACTGGACACCTGCTCAAGTTGGACACTTTTCAATTGGCCTGGCGAAATTACATTGTTTTAAATGCATATTAATACTTATAAGTTGGACACCTCTATATGTTGGAAACCTGTCTAATTTGTACAGTTTTTTAAAATGATTTTTGATATTTTGACCTGTTTACGTTGGACATTCATGTATTTTACACGTGACCGAAACACGTGTTAGTTATGTTATGACAGTTATAATAATTGAATTTTTACACGTGACCGAAACACGTGTTAGTTATGTCCTAAAAATATAAAAGCTCGGCAGTCACAATGGTTATTAGTCAATAATCAGCAGTGATTTCATGTGTACAGATCTCTTGAATATTTATTAGTTACAAATTTAGCACCATGAGTTCGAAGCGAAAATGTTTAGTAGAATTGACCATTGAAAAGAAAAAAAATGTTATAGACTTAGTAGAGAATGGTGTTAGTTTAAGAAAGGCAGCCGACTAATTTGGAATTTCCAAATCAACTGTTGGGAATATTTTGAAGTGTAAAGACGAAATTTTGAAAGCTTACGAAAAGAATTGCAGCGCCGAACGAAAACGAAAAATTCGTAAAACTGGTAATGAAGCAATAAATCAAAAAGTTTATGACTTTTTTGTTAAGTGCCGTTCATCGAATCTTCCAGTATCCGGTCCTCTACTGCAAGAAAAAGCAAAAGCGATAGCCTTAAAATTAGATATTAATTTTCAAGCAAGTAATGGATGGTTAGAAAGTTTTCTAAATTGACATAATATTAAATTTAAAACTTTGTGTGGAGAGTCAGCATCAGCAGACTTAGAAGAGGCGGAAGAGTGGAAAAGAAAACTGGAAAATCTGTTGCAAGATTATGCGCCAGAAGATCGGTTTAATGCAGACAAAACTGGTCTTTTTTGGCGTTTATTAGACAAAAAAAGTTATGTTGCACAAGGTGATCCATGCAAAGGTGGTAAATTGTCTAAAGAACGGTTAACTGTTCTATTATGTACGAGTTCGGTCGGAGAAAAGTTAACGCCGTTAGTAATTGGGAAATCAGCACGTCCTCGAGCTTTTAAACAAATGAGATGTAAGGAGCTTCCCGTTATTTGGCGACACAATAAAAGGGCATGGATGACGACTGATATTTTTGAAAGTTGGTTGTCAGATATTGACAGGCAAATGCGTAAGGCTGCTAGAAAAATTGTGATCATACTAGATAATGCTACAAGTCATAAGATTATGAAATCGTTCGAGAATGTTAAACTTGTTTATTTACCGCCAAATCTAACATCGGAAATTCAGCCACTAGATCAAGGCGTGATTCGAACAATGAAAGCTTATTACCGCAAAAGTTTGCTTATGTGTTTAGTTGCTAAATCTGAAATTTCTAACAACCACAAGGAATTTATTAACTCAGTCACGGTTTTGGATGCAATTCGATGGATCAGCGAAGCATGGCAAGCTGTATCTACGGAAACAATTGTTAAGTGTTTTAGACGAGCTGGTTTTAGTATTCCAAAAGCAAATGAAGGGGATCATAATGAAGACCCTGATTCAGAACTTCGCGATGCAATTAAATTATTACCTCCAGAATTTCAAAATCAGTTACAGACTGCTGAAGAAATGATCACCGCCGATGCCTACTTGGAGGTACACGATCATGTCTTCAATACACATCAAGACGTTCTTCAACATGTTTTACAACTAGACGAGGAACAAGAAATCGAAGAATCTAGTGACGAGTGCGAGAAAGTAGCGGAGAAACCAACAACCCCTGAAGAAGCTTTGAACGGTACAAATACCGCCATTAAGTATTTAACTGAAAACCCATGCGAACTGTTAGAAGATTTATTCAAAATTCAAAGCAAATTAGAAAGCAAAATTTTCCTAAAAATTGTATCCAAACAAACTAAGATAAGTGATTTTTTTACGAAAGATAATGTTTAAATATCTATAATATGTATTTATTACGATTGTTATTCGATAGTTTATTTCAATAAATATTGATACGTAGATGTGTGTATATGTATTACTTTAAAAATAATTAATTTTGCATTATATTCTAAATTAGTGTTAACCTTAAAATTACTAAGCGTAGATGATTTTGGTATTTTGCATATGTTGGACACCTGTTTATGTTAGACAGTTTTTGATTGCACCGCGGGTGTCCAACTTAAACAGGTTCTACTGTATTTGATAGTTCAAAAATTGCAATCAAATTAACTTTTTTTTAAAATAATACATTTTTGTTTAATTTAAATTCGAAAATCGGAAAATTATTTCCTAATAACTCTTTTTAAAATTATCATCTTTAATAAATTTAAAATTTGAAGTTTATACGATATCTCAAGACTGAGAAAACAGAAAAATAAAATTAGGTCACTTTTGAATAATTTTCGTATTTATTACTTGATTTAATTAAACCATTATATATATTTTATTGATCTAAAAAAAGTAAACCGTTAACGTAACCACAGAGACAAAATGTTCTTGAATCTGGTATAATTTTTCTAGCCTAAATAAACCTGAAGAAATTCATTAATTTATGCATTTATGAATTTCTTTTAATACAAACATTACATATAACATATTAACTATACTTTTTTTTATTATTTAAACGCGCAGCATCCAAGGCTATATGCATTATAATTCGAATTTAGCACTAAGTTTTTGATTTATTATAATTATAGGAGATTCATATTCACAACACTTTTTTTCAAGTTTTCTTGCACTATCTGACTTAAAAAGTATTTTTAAATTTTGTTATTTAGTTTAGTGAGGCTTAGGAATTTTAGAACTTTCTGAATATTGGAATCGTTGTTATTTAGCATTACTTCTAAGGAGTCAGGTAGGTTTAGTAAGGTACGTATTCTGTCGTATTGTGATTAAATGGCCTAATTTTACTAAATGTGAGGTGAAAACAATATAAAACTGACACAATTTGTAAGCACGTATATATTTTATTTTTAACGCATTAATAATAATAATAATGATGATACATTACATTTTTATATCATAGATAATAATTTACATAGTGAAGTTGTTGCCAACTTAACAAAAAAATAATTAAACACAACACTCCTCCTTAATTATTTTTTTCCTCAAGTCCTCAAAGATTTTTCGAGCGAGCGGTTTTGTCAATATATCAGCTAGTTGATCAGAACTTCTAACATGTTCTAGGCGTACAGTCTTGTCGACATGCTCTTGAATAAATTTTCTTGGAATGTCTATATGTTTCTTCCCTTTTGAAATTTTCCCTTCGTGAGTATTCCTCAACATGTGTATAGCTGATTGGTTGTCTACATATAGTGGTGTCGGTTTGCTTACATCCAGTATTCCAAGTTCACTTCCTAGGCGTCGAATCCAACAGACTTCGTCGATTGAAGAAACAGCTGCACGATACTCAGCTTCAGCGGTCGACGTCGCCACCTGACGTTGTTTCAGTGCGCCCCATACAAGCGGTCCTCCTCGCATAATTAAAACTCCACTAGTGGACTTCCCCGAAGTAGTATCTCCTCCATAGTCTGAATCGGTGTACGCAACAAGTTTGTCTCCTCCATCAAAGAAAATTCCATACGATATTGTTCCCTTCAAATACTGAAAAATGCGTTTCACCATTTTCCAGTGACTTGTCATTGGTTTACCACTGAATCTGCTCAAATAGTTCACTGCGAAACTAATGTCTGGACGCGAAAGGTTTGCTAAATACAAGAGACTTCCAATCGCTTCACGATATGGTACAGTCTTTGGCAGTGGTTTGTCATTCACGAAGTTGGTCTCCTCTGTCACCATTCCACGTTCCATCGGTGTTGAAGCGGGATTCACAGTGTCAAATTTAAAACGCTTCAGGATCATTTCGGTATACTTCGATTGACTCACAAATATTCCACTAGATCTCAGTTCAATTTTCATTCCAAGATAGTAAAGAATATTTTGGGAACATCTATCAAAAGTTATTTCAAATCTATTATTAATTTTCTTCAATACTTGCATCATGTTTTCTTTACTTCTTCCTACAATAATTCCGTCATCCACAAACAGGGCAATTATTATACTTCTATTTTCATTATAGTAAATACATGGATCATCATCGGTGCTGTCAAAATCGAGCTTCTTGAGAAAATCTGTAAAACTCTCGTTCCAGTCTCTTGGTGCCTGTTTTAGGCCGTACAAACTTTTATCCAACTTGCATACTCGTCCAGTGCCGTCATTGAATCCTTCCGGTTGAATCATGTAGATCACCTCTTTTAACTTCCCGTGCAGGAACGCTGTTTTAACATCAAAGGTCATAAGATGCATACCTTCGGATGCCGCGTGACTAAGAAGTAGTCTAATCGATGTGTGACATACCACAGGACTAAAAGTATCGTAGTAGTCAACACCCTCTATTTGTTCAAATCCTCGGACCACCAATCTTGCTTTCAACCGTCCATCTTGTTTTTCTCGAAGTACCCAGCGACAGGTCAATGCTCTTGCATTTTCTGGAAGTTTTACAAGACTCCACGTTTTCATTTTAACCAGAGAATCATATTCTTCCTGGATTGCATTTCTCCATTTTTTGTCATTCAATGCTTCTGTAATTGAAATGTCCTGAATATCTCCTATCATGGCGAGTTCAGGATCATCTTCCTCTGAAAATAATTGCTCAGTCTCAAAGTCAACATATCGTGCTGGTCGCTTCAAACGTCGACGATCACGAAGACGAGGTCGAGATTGTTGATTTGGTACCTGACTATCAGACATGGCCTGCTCATCCGAACTTTCAGTACTACTTCTTTCAGCTTCACGTACTTCATCTATCTCAAGTTCCTTTTCCGAATTGTCGTCTAATCTGCTAGGAATATTAAAATTAATTTCCGATGATGCATCAGTTTCAGTCTTTTCATTAAAGATTACATTCTCAGAACTAACGACGTCTTGCTCATTCGACAGGTAGACTCTGTAGCTTGCTGAATCCACATTGTATCCAACGAAGATTCCCTTTCGTGATTTCTTCCCGGTTTTTGTTCGCTTGTGTTCTGGAATTAAGACATAACAGTCGCACCCAAAACTGTGAAGTTTATTGATGTCAATTCGACGTCCAAACCACAAGTCTGCAGGACTCTTGTCCTTTACTGTACTCGTCCCGGTTTGGTTCAGTGTAAATACTGCATAGTTTATCGCCTCAGCCCATAAGTTTTCTTCCAGATTTCGTGCATGTATAGCAGATCGGGCTGATTCCACGACTGTCCTCATTTCTCTCTCAATTCTGCCATTTTGCTGTGGAGCATAAGCTGCCGACTTCTGATGACGTACTCCTAGTTCTTGCAAGAGTTGTTCTGTGTTGGCATTTTTTATTTCTGTTCCATTGTCTGATTTTAAGCACTTAATTGTTCTGCCAAATTGATTTTCCACCAATTTTAAAAAAGCTGTCAGTTTCGAGAAGGCTTCGTCTTTCGTTTTTAGAAAATATACAGTTCTGAAGTGTGAGAAGTCGTCCTTAAATAAAAGAAAATATTTTGCTCCTCCTAAAGAGGTAGTATTCATTTCACCTAAATCGACGTGAACTAGATCAAGAACATTTTCAGCGACTTTCGGATTTCTAGGATAGGAAATGCGATGTTGTTTTCCATAGACGCATCCTTCGCATACATAGTCATTCCAATCATCAAAATAATCGATTCCGCTTCTATCCAGAGCATTTCTGACGTACTTTACATTCTGATGAGCCAGTTTTTCATGCCAAATCTTTATGGAAGTAGTCAATAAGCAAGTGTCCAAATCTTGTGTACGAAACATCATTTTGAATAGTCGTCCAACACGCTTAGCAGTCGCTACAGTTTCCTCTCCATTTGACGTTTTGAATTCCGACAGATCTGCATTCGCAATTTGAATATAACCCTTATCTAGAAGTTGCGTAACTGAGAATAGATTGAAGGTCATCTTCGGAACAAACAGGACATCTTTAAGTACTATCTCGTACCACTTCTCCCCATCAAATGCTTCTAACTCTATGTCTCCTTTTCCAATTCCTTGTAGTTTGGTAGCATCACCAATAACGATTACAACGGGTTCCTCGAATTTACAAAAGTTGATCATCCACTCTCTGCGAAAAGTCATGTGTTGAGTGGCGCCACAGTCCTGGTACCAAGAGTTATTGTCATTTTCAAGTTTAATATCATTCAAATTTGCGCTTGAAAGGCCGACGGTAATCATGGCTCGACGATTAGATTTATTTGACTCGTTTCTATCACATTTTTCTCTTGTATTTCCGTCCAAATTGCTCTTTGGACATTCCTTGGCAAAATGTCCTTTTTGCTTACAGGTATTACAAGCATAATTTTCTTTACAGTATTGAATATATCTGGCACACGGCTTACCCTTGCAAGCCTTCTTTACGTGTCCTCTTTTCCCACACTTGAAGCATTCTACTTCTGATTTTCCTTGCGTAACTGATTTTGATCTTTGAGCTGACATTAATGCGTTCTGACTTACGTTTCCTTTTGATTCTTCACTTTGGTTTAATCGATCCTCTTCTAAACGTAGTCTTTCGATGAGTGTATTAACGTTTTTTTCTTGTGTAGCGACATTGTCCCAAGCTGTGCGTAGATGGTGAAGCTTTGTAGGCAATATACCCAAAATTCTGGTCATGACCCACTCTGGTTTTATTTCTTCACCTTCTGTAGATAGATCTTCCGCGATTTGCACAATTTCCATACAGTTTTCGACTGCCGACATACTGTTGTTAAATGAATAACTAAAGAAACGGCGTCGTAAGCCTTCAACTGTCAATTCTGACTTCTTTCCATATAAACTTTCTAACTTAAGGAGCATTTGATATGCTGATCTGCAGCTTGCAATTTTATTTGCAATATTACTACTGACATTTAATCCAATTAACGCTTGTGCTTCGAGATCTTTTTCCGTCCAATTTACAGCATCCGGATTACCCTCATCACCATCTGGTTTAACGATAATTCCAGTGGCAATCATAAAAAGTTTTCTTGATTTTAATATTAAATTTAATTTGAAACGCCAGGAACTATAATTTGTAGCACCTTGCGAGTTTTCAGACAGTGTTTCCATTTGTGATTTAATATGATCCATATTGACTGACGGTTAACCAAAAAAAATCACAAAATACGGAGAAAACAAATAAAATAATATTCTTATCCAGGTGGCAATGACTTGACGTTGACAAGCTGCTATTGACCGGCTTCGGATGGCTGATGATTTTAGCTGAATTTTACGAATTTATACTGACTAAACGTGGCTGACGTTGGCGGCAGTAACAACATAACCTGTATTCTTGCACGTGGCTTACACGACTTGACGCTGACTGACGAATAATGAATAACTTTCGATTTCACCTCGAATTTCAATTTAGTAGCCTGTCTGGGCCCATAACCTGTGATTAAATGGCCTAATTTTACTAAATGTGAGGTGAAAACAATATAAAACTGACACAATTTGTAAGCACGTATATATTTTATTTTTAACGCATTAATAATAATAATAATGATGATATATTACATTTTTATATCATAGATAATAATTTACATAGTGAAGTTGTTGCCAACTTAACAAAAAAATAATTAAACACAACACGTATTCTCTACAAAACAGGAGTAAGTGTTTGATGGATAATGGTGAGTTACGTGTTGTGCAAATGGGGGGGTCTCAGTTGTTTCTTATGTATGAATGAGTGATCTCTGTATGCCCAATCCTCAATCGCGCTACTAGCACCTCCTCCCTTCTGTTATCCCGAATACTAGTTTCCCAGAGATGTACGTTGGGTTTGATGAGACGTAATTTGTTGTTGGTCGTAGTCAACCATTTTCCATTCCACGAATTGTGGATAAGTTTATATGAGTGTAGAAAAAGATCTTTCAGTGGTATTTTGTTGGTGCTTATATTTTGGTTTATATTAACATTTTTCGCGAAATAGTCTGCAAGTTGGTTACCTTGAATACCGCAATGTCCAGGTATCCAAGTGAAAATAACTTTAACGTTATTTAAATCTAATTTATTCAGTAGAATAATTATTTCCTGTACGATTGGGTTAGCGTCTGTGTTATAATTTCGTAGGGAGTCTATCGCGCTCCAGGAATCCGTACAAATCATGAAGTTTCCATTAATATTATCTTTTATATATGAAATTGCTTTGTATATTGCATACAATTCCGCTGAAAAAATTGTATGCTCTGAGGGGAGAAGAAATGACATGTTTGAGTTGGGAAGATAACGACTGCACTAGTATGAGTCTCCATTTTTGATCCATCCGTAAAAATGAGAACAAAATCTGCATATTTTGATATGATTTCGTAAAACAGATGTCGGTAAAGTAGTGGTGGAGTTTCATTTTTAGGATATGATCTTAGGTCGTCTAAAATATGAATTTTGTTAGAAGTCCATGGTGAACTTACGTGGTTCTTAAACGTCCAAACTTCTTTCAGTATAAGAGATTCTGGTATATTCAAAAAAATGGTTTTAGAAATTTATGTTTCTTATCGAAAAGTTCTTTATATTGTGGTTGCAAAATTTTATTTCTTAACGGGCCTTCTCTACATTTAATGCGGCATATCTGTTTTACGCATAAGAGATTTCTTCTGAACATTAACGGGGGAACTCCTGTTTCTGCACAAAGACTGTCTTTAGGGCTAGTAAAATATGCACCATTGACTAGTCTTAAACCTTTATGTACGATTGGATCAAGAAGAGCCAAAACGGGTGGAGATGCAGATGAATAAATTTGGCAGGCGAAATCAAGTCGTGATTGAATAGTGGTTTTAAATATTTGGAGAAGTGTAGTTCTATCAGCTCCCCAATTTTGTCTGCTTAACAATTTAAGGAAGTTTAGATGTTGGTTGCATTTTTCTTTCAGTTTTAAAATGTGTTTCTTCCATGTTAATCTTACGTCATAAATAAGTCCTAAATATTTAATTTCACTGCTGAATGTTAATTGTACGTTTTGGAGACTTAATGGAGGCATTATTATATGCCGATTTAGACGGTTAAAATTGACACATACTGTTTTTTTCAGTGGAGAATACTATTCCTTTGTTTGAAGCCCATGATTGTAAGTTATTTAAACAATTCTGAAGCTTATTGTTGGCATACTCAATATTATTTGTTCTTATATATATTATACAGTCGTCAGCGTAACCACAAAATTGTACAGGAGGATTTATGACATCTACGATGTCGTTTATAGCGATATTAAATAGGTTAGGGCTAATCACTGAGACTTGCGGAATACCGTTGTCTAACTTAAAAGTTTCGGAGTATACGTTGTTCACTTTCACTTGAATTTTTCGATTTTGCATGAAGTTTTGGATCATTTTTGGGAACTGACCTTTCAACTTCCAATCCGATAGTTGTTTAGTAACAGCAGAATGCCAGATTTTGTCATATGCGTTTTGCATATCCAAAAATACTGCGATGACAAATTGCTTTTGAACAAAAGCGTTTTCTATTTCCGTTGTTAATAAAGTGTGAGCATCTAACATAGAGTGATGTCTTTGAAATCCATGTTGCCAAGGGTTTAATAACTTCTTATTTTTTAAAAGATACGTAAGTCTGTTGTTTACTACTTTTTCGAATATTTTAGAAATAACACTGGTAATCGCAATGGGGCGGTAATTAATTACGTTTGATTTATTTTTGTTGGGTTTGGGTAGTGGTATAACGGTAGCAAGTTTCCAACTGTCCGGGAATATTTCTTGTTTCCAAATTAAATTGTAAGTTTTTAGTAGGTAATTAACAGAATTTTCATTTAAGTTTTTTATTATACAAGGGTGGATATTGTCTGGACCAGGAGTTTTGGTTTTAAGTGATTTGATTGCAGATTTTATTTCGTTCTCGGTTATATTGACATTGTATTCTTCCATGCTATTAGATTCAAAGTTAAGGTCTCTATGTTCGAGGCGAGACTTAAGACTTCTTGCTTCCTGACTCAATATGGCGTCGCTAGAGATGGAAGAGAATTTTTCTGCAAAAATTCTTACAATGTCATTCGCGGCAGTGTAGGTAACGCCGTCTGATACTATTGCCGCTATGTTAAAAGAACAGTTTGAGTTTTTAATTTTGTTTATTTTATTCCAAATTTCCTTTGTAGGGGTATTCTTGTTCAGGTTAGAGGTAAATTCTATCCAACAGTTCTATTTGGCTTGTCTCACCAGTTGTCTAGCTCTTGCCTTTAGTTTCTTATGCTCAACTCTATCTTTATCGATTTTGGTTATAATATATTTGCGTAATGCAGCTTTCCTCTTCTGGATAGCATCAGCTATTTCATTATTCCACCATGGAACTAAACGGGATCTATGCATTTTAATTTTTGGAATCGTTTTTTCAGTGGTAGTATTTATGGACTTTAATATGTAAGTCATTGTCTCTTCAACTGTGTTGAATTCGACGTCTAGACTTAAGTTTCTATTAAAGAGGTCCCAGTCAGTAGTTCTAAAGTTGTATTTTGATGTAAGAAAGCGCGGTGCGTTAAATTTAGTTTGTATAAGTATAGGATAGTGGTCACTATTGAAGGTGTTTTCGAGCGTAGTTACGTTGAATTCAGTCAACAGAGAGTTTGAAATAATGATGAGATCTATAATAGATGTGGAACCGGTCGCTACATTAATGTGAGTAGGTTGGTTGTCGTTAATGATGCTTATTGAAGGATTGTCCGATAAGAAATCTTCTACCATTTTCCCCTTCTGATTATTGTAACGTCAACCCCATAGTTCATTATGGGCGTTGAAATCACCCAAAAGAATAAATGGCGCAGGAAGCTGCAATTTAATATTTTCTAGATCTAAACTTGTTATTTCGTCTAGAGGGTTTAGATAGACATTACAAATAGAAAATATATTATTATTATAGTGAAACTGAGCTGCAACTATTTGCAGTTCCGATATTATTTCTATGTTAGTAAAGAATATAGAGTTTTTGATTTATAATATTACACCTCCTCTAGCATTCGGACCCGTTGTATCATTCTTTTTTAACAGACTGTAGGAATTAATAGGAATTTCTTCATCATTTTTCAGGTGTGATTCTTGAAGTGCGATTAGTAATGGGTTATACAGTTTAATTATTTGTTGCAGTTCGGCTAAATTGTTTCGGAGACCATTTAGATTCCATTGTAGTATTAAGATTTCCATGTGCGGATTAGAATTTGTGGACATTATGCGTTACTGGATTCATCAGTTGAAAGGAGTTGGTCAGGATTCTCACTTGAAATGATTGTTTTTTATACGAGTGAATTTATATTTAAGAGTTTTATTTATCTCAGGTCTAATTTTATCCATGGTATCTAGTAGATCGTTAACATTAAGATTCAGCCCTTTAGCTATTTCACTTGGATTCGATTTTGGTTTTAGCGCGTTTATGAAATTAATAAGTTCATTGAATGAAATTGCGTACATTTTTGGATTAGTGTTCATTACTTCTTTTGCTTTTTTTAATTGTTCTACCAACTTGGAATTTTGTTTAGATTGTTCTGATGGACTTACGCATGTAGATTTGACAGTGTTATTAGTAAATTTATTTGTTTCGCTGCTTTCCTTAATGGATTTAGGCGTTCGTCGTGCTTTTGCAATCTCATCTGAAGATTCTGTATTTCCTCGGGACCGTTTTGTACTTCTTGGTATGGTATAGTCATGGTCGTCAATTGATTCATCACTTGATGAATTATCTTCAATTAATATATCTGATTTTGATGATGTACATCGGAGGGTAATGTTTTTTAATTCGTGTGTAGTGATGTTATCTTCAGTATTATGTATTGTAGTCACTACGTTTGAGTCTTCAGATGCAGGTTTGGAGTTGATCTGGGATCTTTGAGAAGTAACTGTATTGTTAATGTGAGATGCAGTATCTATAAGTGTTACATTATTTTCTTGGTTAGAAGATTTAATTGAATTTCTGCACCGTTGCGTTGAGTGCGTAGACGCATTACAATTTCTGCATTTATTTTCATCTACGAATATATATAGAACGAAACTTTCCCCATCTGCTATAATTTCTATAGATTCTGGAATAGTGGCTGTGTTAGATGGGTCAACGTATACTTGCCTTCTTGCGGTAAGAATGTGTTGATAAAGTGGATTTTTAGTGTTAATATTGATATTGGTGACGTCTGATACTAGTTTAATGTGTAGATCTTTTAAACGATTAGAGATCATATTGTTTTCTATGACTGGGTGAACTCCAAAAATAATTAGACGTTTGGCGGGAGAAATTAGACAACGCATAGGTAAAATTTTATTGAGTACTGTGATTGTAGGGTTTAAGGTGACAAAATTTTTGGCTAGTTCCTTCGTTTTTAGGTAGACAGCAATTCGTTTTTGGGACATAGGGAAAACTGCGATAATATTGTTAGGATCTGTACGTTTTGCGACTTCGGATATGTATTCCAGTTCAACATTTCTCCATTCAACATCGTCTAAGGCTGGAATGACGATGGCGCATTCCTTTGAATAGGTTTGGGATTTTTTGTAGCGTTGGCATATGAGATAGGGGAGGAATTCATTTTGGGAAAAGTTTGAGATAGGTTTTACTGTCTTCGGAACTTATTAAATACTAAAGTATTGTTTAGTTAAAAATAAATTAATTAGAAACTTTATGTAATAATATTGATTTGTAATAAAAAATAAATAAAGCATTGTACGTATGATTGCTCACCGCACTGTTGGTGAGCCACGACGTGGTCACTTGATGATAAGCACAATGTAATTAGGCACCAACTTGTTGTTTTATATATTAAATATTATTATGTAAAAATTAATTGGCAATTAGAATGAAATTATTAGTAAACAGTTCACAACAATTAGGTACACTATTAGGTAACAATTATACGTCTGTACTCTATCAATTCTCGCGTTAAAGTCTTAACTATACTTATTTGGTATAATTTACTGCATGTATTTTGCCTGCAAGTCTATTGTTCAAAGTTATCTATGCCCGTAAATTATAATTTTACTGTGGCGCTTGTGAGATTTGTTAACACACATAAATGAAAGATCACCACCATATTGAACGAAGATTCAAATATATTTGTTGTGTTTCACTTATATTTGGTCTAAACGAGAATAAAGAGAAAAAATTTTTTTAAACACAAATAGATCAGAAAAGAGGTTGCAAATACTAAGTTTACTTTTCTATTTACGCGCTAATGAGTAGATCCAGAGTAATTTTTATTTCAAAATTACATTCTTAAAACATATAAAATATGTTATTAATAATCAGATTTTTTTAAAATTTTCCAATCGTTGGTAAATTGCACTGAAACTAAGGCTATATTTGATGCTTTTCAAACTCGTTTTTCACCTATTTAAAAATGTAAATTTGAAATTCTACTTCCTAATAACATTTTTTATTACCATTTTCTTTACTCACTGAAAATTTGAAGTTCATACGTTAATTCTACGCCGAGAAAATAGAAAAGTAAAATCGCCTATTTTTGATGTTTTTTTTTTTTTTTTTTTTTTTTTTTTTTTTTTTTTTTTTAATTGGTAAGTATACCCTTAATAGTTAACTGAGCTTTTCTAATGATGAGACTGGTGATATGAAAGTATTTTTTGCACTATAAAAATTAGTTTAAGTTAAAAAAAAAGAAAAGAAAAAAAACACTATTCTAGAATCTTGTAAAAATTGAATAAAATCTTAAGATAGTTGGTCGATAAAACGATTTTTTCAAAGGATTTTAACGAAACTCCTCTAGATATTTATTTTCTCCATACCAATAATATGAGCCCTTACCGAAAAAAAAAATTGACCACCCCAATTTTGAGAAAAACGATTTCAAAGTTTCGTAATTTTAACATGGGTTCTTATGGGAAAATTCAATTTTTTTTTGAATAAAACGAAAACGTGTCAAAGGAATTTGATAAAAATTTAATATGTTATTTAGTACAAAGTTACAAACCATATTTAATAAGAAATAAAAATTATTGACCACGCCGATTTTGAAATATAATTTAAAAACATCATTTTACTACGTTTTTACAACGCTTTTTCAACAATTCTTTTAAATTGCTACAACATAAGCGCGCGGAAATACAAAGAAACAAGTGGTATACAAATATAATAACTGAAGAATATCCATACATTATTTAATTTTTGATAAAAAAAAAGTTTTTTTGCTGAGATAAACTTTTGTACCTAACTATCTCAGAGCAACTATGTTAAGTTGAAGTATTTATGAATTATGACACAACAATTAAATTTTAAAACATTTCTAAAATATACAATTGGTTTATTATTCACGCACATACACATACTTTTAATTTTAATACTTTGATTTAAAGAAATTATAAATCGCTAAGTTCTAGTTCTTTCACACATTTAATTTATGCAACAGCTTAAACCAGTCCGAGCTTAGACCAGTACCTGTATTGTTAAAAAATATCCTTCTTTTCAAAACGAAAAATGTACTGTTTTTTATTGATAATAATACCAATCATACACATACAACTACAAATACATATAAAATAAATAGGTTACTGGTGTTTCCAGAACACATAAATATGTATATCCTGACACGCAGTTGACACTGACACGCCTAACACGTCATAAAATATTATGTTTATGTTGCTTAAAAAATAATTTTCAAAAATTAGAGTTCCGAAGAACTCTGGAAGCTCTTATAATTTTTTGATTGTAACATTTTCAGAAATTCCACGCCTTTGGATGTATGAACACGAAATTTTGCAAATATAATACATGCTACAGACAGATATTTCAATTAACCGTCAGTAAAACAATTTCTTTCTTAATTTCTTATGGTACCTATCTTCCGTATTTGAAGCTGGGCATAAACACTTTTAAGTACATAATTTAAAATAGGAAAAATCGTTCTCAGTAAGTAAAATTGTACGTCAAAGTATATTCTGATATTAGATAACATTTCCAAAAATTCAAATCAAAATTATTAAGAGAAATGTTGAAAAATTTTTTTCGTAAGTTCCTTGAAAAATAATTATATGTATACTGTTTGCAGCATATCATTAAAAAAATCTTTTAAAATCAAGTTAAGGTTCTTTTAACAACTTTTAATCTTTATAACTCGTTTCAGAAATATTGTATTTCAATGTCCATGTGATTTGTAAGGAATCCAATTACCACTTAATTGACCCTTAAGTAACACAAGTACAAATAACATTTTCGAATATATTTATTTATTTTCACAGTAAACGGTAAAAAAATATGCCATACGATGTATTTTATCCCCAAAAATACAAAAACGCAAATAACTTAGGAACTCGGTTTAACGTGTGTTAAATACGTACTTGGTCAACTCTTTGATTATCGGTCGTTGATGATATGATGATTGTCTGTGAGTAAAAGTATGTACTGTGCAGAGTACATGTATGTATCCCCAAATATGTCTGTGATTGTTTATTTTAAAAAAAAAATGTTTTGACGATTTTGACACACCTGGAGATGAAGACGAATATTTATCAGTTTGAATGAATCAATAGATAAGGTAAATGACCCAAAATCAGACAGTGTCCTAAAATCAAACGTTTATATTATTTTAAACAATTTAAAAAAATTCTGCTTTTAAAACGTTCGTTTTGTATATCAGAGATATCTATGAACGTTAGGTAATACTACCTTTTGTATATTTCGATTTATTTTTAACAAATATTGTACTAAAATTAATGATCAATTAGTTATTTTGCGAAATATACAAAATAGTATTGATTTTTATATTAGCAGAAATTGGAAAAGTATATTATTAACTAATATGTAGGTGTAATAAATAAAGAAATTTTTCAATAAATTATACTTAAATGCATCTTTATCAATTTTTTTTTTCTTTTTTATTTGAGCTAATACGTTTATAGTCAAAATTATGGACAACTGTTGAATTTAAAAACACGAAAATAAGTTCAAAAAGATATTGAATTTAGAGCTAACTTCTTATGGTAGATGTCAAAATGATGTGCCATTGCAATAGTAAAAAAATTCTTATTTTTTGTATTTTATCTTTTTATTTTTCTTAAGTGATAATTTATCTAAAGTAAAAATTTTGGTCTGGCTGTTGACAAAAGACTTTGAGCCTTTCCAGCGAATTTTAAATTATTCTAGGAAAATATGTTTTTTTACTTCCTTAAAGTGTCGGAATTTGGGACATTTACCTTACTGTATATTTATATGGTATCTCTTATTAAATGTATTTATGTAGTATTTTATTATTATTAGTAGGGTAGACCGGGGTTATTTCGGCAATGAAATTTGTAAGAGGTAATTTGAGCAATACTTTATTTAATATGTTATGGAATATGGATAATTTTATTTAAATAAAAAGCATCGCTAATATTTGTTGTACTTTTATTTTTTAAATAAAACGCCGCGACGTTTTTTATTTTTGTTTTTCAGATTTGCAAGTATAAATAAGTTTATTTTTTTTAAATAAAAAGTAGCGACATTTTCAATTTTAAGCGACATTTTATTAATTATATAACTCTTTTTTTGATTTGACTGGTTTTGGTGTTATATAAATCTTTCTTTTATATACAGAAGTTGTATTAATTTCGATACCATTTTCTCGTTGACCGACACGGTGAACAGTACTGTTCAGTTTTTCATTGTTACTTAAAATTTTCTAGTGTATATTTTCAAAGTTATAATGGCATATAAAATTAATAATTTAAAATTAATAAATGAAGTTGAAAAGCGACCCATTATATGGGACACGCAAAGGATACATAGTGATATATATAACAGAAAATTGGCTTGGAATCAAATCATAAATTGTTTTTCCAACGAAGAAGTAAATTTTAATAACAAAAAAAAATTTGGAGAATTCTTACAGAAACGTTGGAAAAATATTAAGGACAGATATTTTGCAGTAATAAAACAAAAAAAACTAAATCCTGAAAAGAAAAGAAAACCATATAAATATGTAAATCAACTACAATTTTTAATTAAAAAAACGCAAAAATTAAATAAAAACGAAAATTTATTGGAAACGAAAAATAAAACGTTTAATGACGAAAATGAAAGATTTCTGTTATCTTTGTTGCCAACATTAAAAACATTTTCAGAAGATTTAAATAAAAATTTAAAACTCGAAATAATGCAATTGATAGAAAAATATGATATAATTTCGAAAAATAAAAAACAATCGTTATCAGTACCAGAAGATACCGTAGCTGAAAAAATAAAACCGCAGGAAATTTTATTACAATCGCCACCGAATTTTCAATCTAATATTTTACCAACTGAATCATCAGTACAAGTTCATTCACCAACTACAGAGCAACCGGAGTACATGTCTGTTGTTCGAACACCAATTAGTTCTACATCAACGGATTCAATTGATTCTTATTTATCCAATTTTTTTACTACAGAGTATACTGAATTTCCTTAACCCTTAACTGGTCTACTCACTTTTTGAAACATAAGTAGTCTACTGGAGTACAAAAGTTTTTTTCTTAAATTATTTGTTAATCTGCTTTGAAAATAGAAAAATATTATTAAAAAAAAATACTATTATTAAAAATTTTCCTGTGATCATAACATATTTTATTTAATCGTTTTCACAAATATTTTTCCTGGAAATATCTAGGAATATGAAATTAGAATTTAAATAGTAATAAAGTAAAAAAAAAAAAAAAAAATAGAATCGAAATATTAATTTAAAAATAAAATTGTATTTTTGCATATTTCAGAAAATTAAGTTACTTATATCTGTTTACACATAAATTAAATTTAATTAATTAATTAATTACCTTTAATTTGGTTAATTATTTTAAATAAGATTATCAGTCTACTGGGATACAAAAAAACTAAATCGTTAATAACTGAAATTAAAAGTTTGTAAAGAAAATGTAATCACACATCAAATTGAAGTACTTAATCTCATTTGGGAATACATGGTGGTTACAGTTCAGTAATAGCGATTAAAAAAAAATTGTTTAGAAAAAGATAAAATAAAACTGCATTTGTAATTCAGTAGACCAATTAAGGGTTAAATTTATCACCGTGTCCGTCATCGATTGAATGGTCAAAATTTGTATCATTTATAAATAAGTAAGTACAATTTTTTTCATTAACAAAACTATGATTAAGATCTTCTTTTATTAAATTTTTGTTTTTTATTTCTTTTAGATATGAGAAATTATAAACGCAAATCCAAAAGAGGTCTTATACCTATGAAAAAATTTAATGATGCCGCAAGAACAATAATTTTTGGGAACAAAAGTATAAATGCTGCTTCAAAGGAATTTAATATTAAACGTACGACGCTAACGCGTTATTTAACTAAATTGAAAGCATATAAAAATAAGGAAACGCAAGATTTACCGACAATGGGCTATAAAAAACCTCGACAAGTATTTTCTAAGGACCAGGAAATTGCATTAAAAGATTATTTACTACAAATGGCTTCGATATTTTATGGATTGACTCCAAAAGATGTTCGTCAGCTTGCTTATTAGTGTGCTGAAAAATTTAATATTAAAATGCCTGAAACATGGAAACTTAATAAAATAGCTGGCAAAGAGTGGCTTTCTAGTTTTCTAAAAAGGAATCGAGAGTTGTCAATTAGAAAACCCGAACCAACAAGCATCGGACGAGCGACATCGTTTAATATTGAAAATGTAAAACCATTTTTCACTCAATTAGCTGAAGTTATGAATAAATATCAATTTACCGCATGAAACATTTGGAATATAGATGAAACTGGAATTTCCACAGTACTAAAACCTACTAAAATAATTGCTGCGAAAGGTAAAAAAAATGTTGGCTCCATAACTTCTGCTGAACGGGGGTACTAATGTGACACTAATATGTGCTGTTTCCGCAAACGGAAATACAGTGTCTCCTATGTTCGTATTTCCACGAAAAAAATATAAAAATCATTTTATTAATAATGGACCAAAAGGTTGTATTGGTGCAGGCAATTCAAGCGGCGGGGTAACAAATGAAGAATTTTTTATGTACATGCAACATTTCATCGCACACGTTAAACCATCCATTAATAATCCAGTATTACTCGTATTAGATAATCATTCCTCACATTTACATGTACCAACCTTAAACTTAGCGAAAGATAATGGGATCGTAATGTTATCATTTCCACCACATTGTAGCCATAAATTACAACCACTTGATGTGGCTGTGTATGGACCATTTAAGAAATATGCTTCTACTGCCCAAGATTTATGGTTGCGAAATAATCCAGGTAAAACGATAACAATATATGATATCCCAAAAATAGTAGCAGATTCATTACCATTAGCTACAACTAGTACAAATATCATAAAAGGATTTAAAAAGACTGGAATATTTCCATATAATGAAAATATTTTTACTCAAGATGATTTCGCTCCGTCATTCGTAACTGATCCCGCAGAATCGCAAATTTTAACATCATCGATAATGAATACTCAATCAAATTCAACGCCTACAATATTTTCTCCAGAAATAGTTCGACCCTACCCAAGAGCTACTTCTAAAGAACAGAGTCAAACTAAAAGGAAAAGAAAATCTACTGTTTTAACCGATACAAGAGAAATAATAACATTAGAGAAAGAATAAAATATAGTAAAAAAGCGTAAAAAAGTTACTAAAAAAATTGATATTTGTATTAATAGTAATTGCTTAATATTATTATCAAGGATTTCTTGCTTAATATGCAATGAACTATTTTCAAAAAGTCGCCCCAAAGAACCGTGGATTGAATGTCAGTTATGCAAAAACTGGGCTCATATTAAATGCGTGCTTAATACTGGTGATACATATATATGTATTAATTGCGAAAATATTGCCATATAAATGTTTAAAAAAAATTATTTATAAATGATACAAATTTTTTTTTTTAATATTGTATAATAAAGTTTTTTATTTATATTATTTTCCAAATAAAAAGTATAAAATTGAAAATAATGTTTTATTATATATTATTTACCCTTTATTCACTAACAAATAACATATTAAGAAATATAAAGCATTATTGTTATATTATTTTACAACATTTAAAACTTCTGAATATAAAGAATATATTGGATGGATAATTAATACGATAGATTGGATGTGGAAAGTATATTTAGAGGTAACTATGAAATAAAAAAAAGCTTTTAAGTACAGTAATAAAGTATATTTATTACTAAATCAAATTAGTTTTATACATTATCAATAAAATTTACCTTATCATTAATAAATAGGACAAATTTAACGTGGAAGGTATATCTAAATGTAGCTGTAAAATAAAAAAAAAACCTTTCAGTGTAGTAATAAAATATATTT